>JBAGKO010219642.1:0-12624 GCA_037177275.1 Acacia concinna
AATGAAAAACCAAGCATAGTAGGAAGTGACAGCAGCAATTTTCTGGTTTGGAGGGGAACTGGGAAGCACATTACCAGATGATATCCTATAAGGTCTCAAGAGATGGGCTTACCAAATACACTCTATATCCTAAAGGCACTGAAACAAAGGATAATGATGTTAATTGTTAACTAATAACCACCTGGGAAAGGGAATAAAAACATGTACAAAACAAAAAAAGAAAACAAGAATAGGCGTTTAATCATGCATTATCCAACATTCATAAACAAAATTGAATGTAATTTTGAGTAAATTTCATGTATTCATGATTTTAGTTTACCTTGCTCCAACAGATTTATATTATTCACATATATTCTAATTAACATGACGATTTATTTTGCAGGCCATCAGAGGGTGCTGAGCCACTTTCAAGAATTATTCCAGTTTCAAGAACAAAAATCTTGCCATACAGAATTGTGATCATTGTGCGACTGATAATCCTGGGGCTTTTCTTCCATTATAGAGCTACAAATCCTGTTGAGAGTGCTTATCCTCTGTGGTTGACATCTGTCATCTGTGAGATTTGGTTTGCATATTCCTGGGTATTAGATCAGTTCCCTAAATGGTCTCCCATCAACAGGGAAACCTACCTTGACAGGCTTTCTGCGAGGTAAAATGCTCAGAGTTGTCAAATTAGTGCCCATATAATGCCTCACGATTTAAAGATGGCTTTATTTAACTTCAAAATCAAATTGCAGAAGAATAGGCATGCTTTAGTTTTTTCTCCCTTTTGAGTGGCTTTATTCTGTTGGTTATTTGATAAAGGATAATATAAAGGGAGGAAAATTACTTACCCACCCTAACCTTTTAGTCCTATTTTAATGTCACCCAATTATAGAAAGGGTTAATACAATCTTTGGTCCCTTAAGTTTGCCCTTATTTTAGTTTTAATCCCTCAAGTTCTAAACCATGGGTTTTGGTCCTTCAAGAAGCAAAATGGTCCAAGTTTTTATTTAATTCTAGGGACTAATATTTTAAACAAAATGAAACTTGTGGAACCAAAATCTATGGTATTGAATTTGAGCAACCAAAACCAAAATGAAGGTAAATTTGAGGGACCAAAGATTATATTAACCTTTACTGAAATATCACCATTGACCAGGGAATTTTTTACTTCATTGCAATAATCTTCTATTGTCTCAATCAGACATTAATGCTAACTTAATTGAACATATCTACATTGCAAATGCCTCCCTCTACTAGATCATGCAAAAGTCTCTAAAGTCTTTTCCTCTTTTATTGTCAATAGTGCTGGTGAAGATAAATTTGATTTTCTGGTAATGACAAGGCATGTCCAACTCATGTTCAACTAGTTATTTAACTTAATGTCATATTGATATTATTGTCAATTCTATAATGGACATGGCAGGTTTGAAAGAGAGGGTGAACCCAATGAGCTTGCTGCTGTAGATTTCTTTGTCAGTACAGTTGATCCTCTGAAAGAACCGCCATTGATCACGGCAAACACAGTTCTTTCTATCCTTGCAGTGGACTATCCTGTAGATAAAGTGTCCTGTTATGTGTCAGATGATGGTGCTGCAATGCTATCATTTGAATCTCTTGTAGAGACAGCTGAATTTGCAAGGAAATGGGTGCCGTTTTGCAAGAAGTATTCAATTGAACCACGAGCTCCTGAGTTTTACTTCTCTCAGAAGATTGATTACTTGAAGGACAAAATTCACCCTTCTTTTGTCAAAGAACGTAGAGCAATGAAAGTAAACATCTAGATCTAAGTCTCCTTATAACTTTACGTATCTTGGAAGAAATAATAAAAATCAATCAATATAAATATAGGATTTATATTAATCCTTTTTACAAGCTCTCAAACAAAAATAGTTCAATCAAACATTCCCCTCTCTTCCTTTTCCTTCTGTTATACCTCGTCCAAATGCATTCTTAAAGCAGCTCTTCACAGATACATTTCATCTGTCACAGAGGGACTATGAAGAGTACAAAGTGCGAGTTAATGCTTTGGTATCAAAGGCACAAAAAACACCAGAAGAAGGATGGACTATGCAAGATGGGACACCTTGGCCAGGAAATAAGACTCGAGATCATCCTGGCATGATTCAGGTATCTCCATTCTGGCATTTTTAGGAGACATTCATACCAAAAATGTAATTACCTACTTGTTTTCATAGAAATTGACAATATATTGTTCAGTAACTAACTGCAATATGACGAAAGTTTCACTTGACACTCTTTCTTCACCAATTACCTTTGTGTTTCTTGTTTTTAATAAAAAGAATCATTTCTCCTTTTAAACCTTTAGATAAGCAAATAAGATTTGTGTCATTTGGGTCACCAAAAATCTCTTACTCTAATGTCTTTTCATAGGCTTCCTTGCTTTTCCCAAAACTGAATTCTTTAGAGAAATTTCCATTTCAGGTTTTCCTTGGAAGCAGTGGTGCCCGTGACATAGAAGGAAATGAGCTTCCCCGGTTGGTCTATGTTTCCAGAGAGAAAAGGCCAGGCTACCAACACCACAAGAAAGCTGGTGCTGAAAATGCATTGGTATGGATAAATTGTACAATTGCTAGTTCATTTAACTGCTTTATGATTTCATGATGCTTGACGTGTATTTTGTTTGATACAGGTGAGGGTATCTGCAGTTCTCACAAATGCTCCCTTCATTCTCAATCTTGACTGTGACCATTATGTTAACAATAGCAAGGCTGTTAGGGAAGCAATGTGTTTTCTGATGGATCCACAAGTCGGCCGAGATGTGTGCTATGTACAGTTTCCCCAGAGATTTGATGGTATTGATCGCAGTGATCGATATGCCAATCGCAACATAGTATTCTTTGATGTAAGTATAAAACAAAAGTAAATACTTTCTGTGGTCTCAAATATACGTGTCACCATTATCTATCTCACCAAGACTAAGAAAAACAGCTAAAACAGTTAAATTCATTTAATTTATCACAATACTGAAGTAAAACAAAGATATGTCACAGAATTATTTTCATTGCCTTCAGCCACTTTATTTATATCAACACACCAATAGTTTCTAAATAGTCTATTAATTAACCATTTCAGGTTAACATGAAAGGGCTTGATGGCATTCAAGGACCAGTATATGTGGGAACTGGATGTGTTTTCAATAGGCAGGCACTCTATGGCTATAGCCCCCCTTCCATGTCCAACTTACCAAGGTCATCTTCGTCCTGCTGCTGCTGTCCATCCAAGAAGTCCACCAAAGATGCCTCAGAGATGTTTAGAGATGCAAAGCGGGAGGAACTTGATGCTGCCATTTTTAATCTCAAAGACATCGAAAGTAAGCTTAGTTAATTTGGTCAAGCAGATTTAGATAAGGATATGGCCAAATATTCAATATGTTATATTTTCCTTTCTTATCCTTTCCTTTCCATGCAGATTATGATGAGCATGAAAGATCAATGTTGATTTCACAAAGGAGCTTTGAGAAAACATTCGGCTTGTCATCTGTTTTTATTGAATCTACTTTAATGGAGAATGGAGGGGTTCCTGAATCTGTCAACCCCTCAACTCTGATCAAGGAGGCCATTCATGTAATTAGCTGTGGGTATGAAGAGAAGACTGAATGGGGAAAAGAGGTCAGCCTTTAAATACTCATGTTCCTTTACAAAATGCCGTGCAGAAGCAAGTCTATCAGATAATAGCAAGTTGTATAGTATAGGATACTTAAGGACAAAACTTGGGTAAAGTTTCTTAGGTGTTTACTTTGAAATTTTCAGATATAAGCATAACGTATGAAGAATTATTTTAAAAGAACTAGTAATGTGATCAGATTATTGTAAGAGAACCTATTGACAGATACCTGGAAATTAAATTGGAGTCCTCTTCTTTGTTAAACTGATTATTTGACATATTCTTTTTTGGTTTTTTGTTCAGATTGGCTGGATTTATGGTTCAGTTACTGAGGATATCTTGACTGGGTTCAAGATGCAATGCCGAGGTTGGAGATCAATATACTGTGTGCCAACTAGGCCTGCATTTAAAGGGTCAGCACCCATCAATCTGTCTGATCGATTGCACCAAGTTTTGAGATGGGCACTTGGATCGGTTGAGATTTTCCTTAGTAGACACTGTCCCCTTTGGTACGGCTATGGAGGTGGCCGCCTTAAAGGGTTGCAAAGACTGGCTTATATCAATACCATTGTCTACCCATTCACATCCCTTCCTCTAATTGCTTATTGTTGTTTGCCCGCAATCTGCCTTCTCACTGGAAAATTCATCATACCAACGGTAATTTCTGATCTTTATTATTCCATCTGACATGAAAAGACATTTGTCATTATTTATTCATTGGTCTCTTGTAAGTATTTCAACCAAGTTCCCTATTACATGTAGGATACTCTTAGACACAGAAGCAAAGTAAACAATGTGTAGCTAATCAATCTGGTTAGAACTTAATGCAGCATATATTGGACGTGGTGCATAAATGAACCAAATTAAAGACACTACAGGCTTGTTTGTATTAATGTTTGTAAAAGTGACTTTTATCCTAACTGACTTTTGTATATTGAAGTTGGGTCAGAATCAATTAGTGTAATGTGATTTATATTTTAATATACTATTATAAAAAGAAAGTCATCTTGACAGAAACTTAATTTGAATGATATGTAGAAAAGTTAATTTCAGAAGGTTCACATATGAAGAAAGCTAAAAGTCAAATAAAAAAAAGTTGCTTCAACAATAAAGTAATTTTAGAGCAAAAAGTCAGTGTCCTAAATCCATGTTGAACATCATTTTTTTATTCAACTAACCTTTTTTTTCCCCAATCCAACCGACTTCTAGGGCTTCCTAGCGCTATTCCAAACAAGCCCTATATACATGTGTCCCAAATGCCTTATATCATTTATATAACTTGTTTTATTTTATTTGACACAGCTTTCCAATGTTGCAAGTGTCCTCTTTCTTGGGCTTTTCCTCTCCATCATAGTGACCAGTGTGCTTGAGTTGCGTTGGAGTGGGGTTGGTATTGAGGATTTGTGGCGTAATGAGCAATTCTGGGTGATTGGAGGAGTTTCAGCTCATCTTTTTGCTGTCTTCCAAGGATTTCTGAAGATGTTAGCTGGTGTGGATACCAACTTTACTGTCACAGCTAAGGCTGCTGATGACACAGAGTTTGGTGAACTATATATGATCAAGTGGACTACTCTCTTGATTCCCCCAACAACCCTCATTGTGATTAACATAGTTGGTGTTGTTGCTGGTTTTTCTGATGCACTTAATGGAGGATACGAATCGTGGGGTCCTCTATTTGGGAAGGTCTTCTTTGCCTTCTGGGTCATTTTTCATCTCTACCCATTCCTCAAGGGTCTCATGGGTAGACAAAATAGGACACCAACTATTGTTGTACTATGGTCAGTTCTTCTTGCCTCTGTCTTCTCTCTTATTTGGGTCAAGATAAATCCGTTTGTGAAAAAAGTTGACAGTACAACAATATCTCAGGAGTGCATTGCTATAGACTGTTAATTAGTCAATGAAAGGATGTGCCAAAGATTTGGGCTTGTATTTTGATTATGAGTTCCTATAAGTCAGATTTTTTTTAACTGTTCTGGAGGTGTTTGACCGAAAGGTTGAGAATTTTTATAACTTTGGAGAAATTCTTGTGTCTATCTTTTGTAAAGATCAGGTTTCTGTCTGTTTATGTAAAACAGTTTGTATTTCCAATTACATATTACATGTTGAAATGAGAAAGGGAAGAAATATGGAAATTGATTATTTACATGCAGGATGATGTTCATTTTCTTAGCATGGAATTTAACAAAACAAAAATAAGAGTAGCCAATTAAACTAAAATGGATTTGTTAAATTGTTTCTAAAATGGTTTTCCAACCTCACATCATTTAGGCTTGAAAAATAATTAAAAACGTTACAGATTTTTTTTATAAATTTTATGAAATTGAAGTATTTTCATATCAGACATATTAGAGTACCATTATATCAATATAATTTATAAGAGCCCTATACATTAAGATACCTATAGATTAGACTACCCATTATATAAAAAAGAAATCCTCTAAAACAATGGTTGGAGGGTGGTGGACTTTTTTATATTTTGAGCAATTGCTTTGCCAACAAATCAAAAGAGCCCTATCCCTTACTTATCAATTTTTTTAGAAATTCCCAACATAACACACAAACCATTTGGTGCAAATCAGTAATGAAATAAAAGAATGCCATGAAAAATTATTGTGTGTTTATTTTTGAACAAGTGACAAAACTCCGTTTGTTTCAGACTCCTTTTACTCTTGTAACTTGTATGCAAAACACAAATGTCAATTGCAACCATACATCTACTGTCTACAGTAATAATTCAACAAAAAAAAAACTTCAAAATTAAATTGTTTGATATAATCAAAATAAATTTTATTAGTTCCTTGACATTTATTTGTAATTTTTGGGACTTAATTAGTATTAATTTTTGTATAGAGTACTTATTTATGATGTTTTGGTCTCTTTATGTGATTTTTTGGTATACATTTATAATATAAAAATACATACAAATTTTATTCTATTTTTATGTTTGACTGGGTATAAAAGCAGGAATCAATGAAAGATCATGATGAAAATTAAATATCCTTGCATAAAATAATAAATTAAGACGTAGTAATTTTGTTTGAATCAGATATAATGACTATTCTTTATTTATATATTTAGCTCAAAAGATAAATTATTGACTTCATTATTGATCTCATCTCATACCTCAGTTGTGCAACATAATAATAATGAACAAATTATCTTTCCCATTGAATCGAAGTAATTAAAGATATCATATAAACTAAGTGTTGAAGGTTGCCTGAAGCTGCATATGCTTTTTCATGTTTTGGAATAATGAATTTGCCAACAGAAAACTTAAGAACCCCATACCTTGCGTAAATCAGTATTTGAAGAAGTTATTAAAGGAACAGACAAATTAAAACATTTCGCAGACAAAAAGAAAGAAAGAAAAGAAGTTAAACCATTTCTAACAAACAAGTCATGAACTAAAAATACCATGAAAAAATGGCTCACTCTTTAGTTTTAAACAAGTGATGTATTCCAGTTGTTTTTATAATTTTTTGTCTTATTTATAAAGAATCTCGTTAAATTTTATATATGAATATACATTTTTCTTGGAATAAAGTTAGAATGTTGTTAAATTTTGTAGCAAGGTTAATAAAATTTAAGGCCATTTTTAATATATGTACAATAGGTTAGAAGTACCTTATAAATAGAATATGGAAGTATATTCTAAAAGCCTTCAGTTTTAAATGGAAGGCTGTGTAATCTAACCCTAAAGTGGGTGTGTGAGTATTTTTTAGGGGTTAGGTTAGGAGCACAATTTTTAAAAGAATAAGGGATGTATATGTTGCACCATTTATTTTAGATCAAATTTTAAGTTTACTCCAGAAATTTGTACATAAAAGATAAAAATGACCACTCAAACAACTCTATTAAATGAGGTATTATATATCTATATATATTTTAAAAAAATTATCCCTATTTAAAGTTTGAGGCATTTTTCTTTTCTTACTTTTCAAAATGTAATTCAAAATTTTATGATTTAACCACCCTCCTCAGTTTCTGATAAGGAGGTTAAATGTGCCTTTCAATAGGAATCATAACCACGTGTATCATACCATGATGACACAAACACATGACTTCAAAATTATATTGTATTTAATGAACTTAATTTCAATTTTAAACAATTTTAAAAAGACTATTGAATTATTCGCTTTCAAAGTCAATAAACCCTATACTTTTTAGTAAAAAATTATGTCGAATTCATACCCCATTTATAACCAAACTATTCTATTTCATTCCATGAATTATATTTATGTAAATAACATAAAGATTAGAGGGCTAAAAAACCTTTTATCCATGCTTGTCATGCTACGAAATTTTACTCTATATGAGCATTATGTTTAAAAAAAAAAAAATGAAAAAGTAGACAAAGAAGAATTTTAACTTATGTTGGTATCTGATACTATTATATTAGTTTATAAGTTAGGTAAAATAGTTTGTAAAAAAACATAAATACTTTAAAATAATTTAATTAAATTTGTTTTTAAAGTATCTCTAAAAAATCATATTTATCTTATATTTATAACTAAATGAAATATCTCGTAGAAATTTAATTTGTGATTGAAGTATCTATCAAACATCTAAAATAATACGAAATCCTCATCAAATGTTGAGTTTCCCTAATTTGGTAGAATTTGACAGAACATTAACATAAACTTGATAAAAATCAGTATTCACAATTGCATTCAAATCTGTAAAACTTGCTTAAAATAATAGATTATATATACATTATATAATTCTAGCAATCTCCCTTCAAAACTAAAAATGAAGATACCCCCAATCCTTTTATCTTTCTTCTTCTTCCTTCTCCCCTGTTTCACATCTAAAATATTATCTCAAATCTTGATCAAATATTGAGTTTTCCCTACTTGGTAAAATAAAACAGAACATTCACTTATACATGCAATCTAAAATATTATTCACAATTGTATCTAAATGTGTAAAACTTGCTTAAAACAACAAACTCCATATACTTTATATCATTTTAGCAATCTCGCTTCAAAGTTAAAAATGAAGATGCCCCAAATCCCTTCCACTAATACCCTTTCTCATTCTTCTTCCTCCTCCTCCTCCTTCTCCTCCTTCTCCCCTGTTTTCCTCTCTTCCTCTCTGTCACCACTGAGCCATAATGAGACCACCACTTTCACTTTCATGTCTTCTCATTCTCTTCATTACCACACCCACTTCTTCTTCTCCTCCTCCTTCAAAATCAAGTCTGGACCCAAACCAGACCAAAGCACTTGAATCCCTCAACATCCCTACCTCAACTGATCCTTGTTCTGAACCTTCTTTCCTCAATGTAACTTTCTGTGACTCTGCCACACCCTTTCGCCACCTCCTTTCTCTTTCCCTCTCTAACTGCTCTTCCTATCTCACTCTCACCTTCACTGCCTTAAAGTCTCTCTCAACCCTTCAATCTCTTCACTTTCAAAACTGTCCCATCGCCCCTGTCACCTTCCCTCCTGAACTCATTGCTTCTCTCAAATCCTTCATCTGCATTAACAGCCTCCGTAAGCTTACCGGCGTCTGGCTCTCTCGCCTCCAGAATCTCACTGACCTCACTGTGTCTAACGTTCCTCTGAATGCTTCTGGTCTTCTTGTGATCATGGGACGTATGAAGAAACTCAAGTACATCACCATTTCTAATGCCAACCTCTCTGGTTTTCTTCCCAACTTCATAGATTCTAACGTCACCCACATCGATTTCTCCGGCAATCAGTTTAAAGGAAGCATTCCCACTTCATATACGAGGTTAGACAGTTTGGAATTCTTGAGTTTATCGTATAACTCACTAGATGGTGAAATACCCACTTCCATTGGAGATTTAATGTCCTTAAAAAACTTGTCTTTGGCTTCCAATTCGATTTCTGGACCCATACCTGATTCGATTTCTGCAATTCCAGGCTTGGATCATATGGATCTAAGCTCAAACAAACTAAATGGTTCAATTCCAAGGTTTCTCTCGCAGATGAAGAATCTGAAGCATTTGAATCTGGCGAACAATGATCTTCATGGGGTTTTGCCTTTCAATTTGAGCTTCGTAGAGAGTTTGGAAGTGTTCAGAGTGAGTGGGAATATTAATTTGTGCTATAACCACTCGGTTCTGTCATCAAAATTGAAACTTGGTATTGCTCCCTGTAATAAACATGGAATTCCCATTTTGCCCCCAAGAGGAAAGGATCTTTCTTGGGATGATACAATTGATTCAGATTATGATAACTATGATGAAGAGGACGGTGGTAAGGAACATCGTCAGTGGCCTCATAAGGTTGTTCTTGGTGTGTTAACAACACTTTCTTCCATTGGGATTCTCGGTATTCTCTTATTGCTATGTATCAAACGTTGCCGTTGAAGAAAGAAATTAGCTTAGGAATAACGGTAAGTTGAGTTGGGTTTGTAATTTTTTTTGTTATTTATTGTAAGATGCAAAACCTGGATTAAATTAATATTAAGTAACTGTAATTATTTAGTTTTTGGTTTTTGGTTGGGAGCATAGATTTTAGTTTTACAAGACTAAAAGATACACACGCGTCTTCTTACCTTAAAGAGATATTGATTAATGATTTGTTTAAACTTGGAGGCATGATATGCTTATTAAGTCCCTACACCAAATTCGTATAAACTTTTTATGTTAAAAAAATAGTTAGAATGACATGCAAGGTGAAAAATAATAAATAATTTCTTCAAATAAACAGCTAAACATTGCTAAAATCATGCCAAAATTCTAAAAGCAAACCCACATGCTTCAAGTATAGTGCTCTAGAATAGAATTTGGTACTTGTTAAGAATCACAACTATATAATTAATTTATAATAACTTCATTGCATCTTCTTTAGTCACTTTACGCTAAATTCTAACACCTTCTTGCCCTTCTAAACAAGGTAATCCTCTCCTCTCCCTCCATATCATCCCCTCAAACCAAATATGCCCTAAGGATAAGAATCAAAGAGATTAAAGAGTCTTTTTTCCTACTCATGATGGCATTGGTAATGAGGGTAAAATTGCAGAAAAATTTCATTATCATTATATTAAAAAAAAAAGACGCATGAAATTCTTCATTTCTTCAAATCTTTTTTGTCAACAAGCTTAAAAATAAAATTGAAAAAGGAAAAAAGATTAGGAAATACAACTTTTGAGCATCAAAATTCTAAATCAATGATTTCTTACTAAAATGTAGTTAATACATATATTCAATAAAGCTGATTTGAAATTTTGAACTTCAAGAAGTCCCCCCCAAAAAAAACTTATGAATATATCCCTACTATATTTTAAAAAACACAATCCATTGAAAAATCTGTTAAATACCAACTTGTTAATAATAATGCGGGAATTTCAACCCTCCAACAAAAACAAAATTAACCCTCCCCTATTATGTTAAATATTAAACAGAATCCAGTCAAGTCATACATTTATAAAGTTTAATGCTTTTATCTCTGGAAAAGGTGCAAAAGAAAACAGCATTACAAGTTGCATAAGAAATGTTAAAAGAATTCTATTATCATTTTACATAGTAAATACTGATCCTTTTTGACATTATGGCATGTATTATCCCCATGGTACATATTTCCTTTTCATTTCTTTGTTTTTTTTTAAATTTTTTATGAAAAAGAATTGACTTTGGAGTTGTGGCCTTGTTATTGGATTGGATTGGATTTTCATTTTTTTATTTTTTTCGGCAGCAACAACATGAATGGACGGACCATCGCATCTTATCTATATCATTACTATCAATGCTTGCCTTCGTTTTGTGATTCCATTTTGTCCCATTTTATGTTTCTCTTGCTTCCATCATTTTTCAACACAATCATAATAATATTACTGCAACGTTTACAACAACCACAAATATTATTAAACTAATTTTTTTGCCCCAATATCATTAAACTAATTAGAGTTTATTCAGTTTAACTTATATTTTCAAATTAGAAAAATTCACTCCCTTTAGTCCTATATATAAAAGTTTTTAGAATGGTTTTGTCGTATTTTTAAGATACACTTAAATTATGCATGCAATTTTACTCAATTATTACGAATTTTCTTACATTAATGACATGTTTCAAATTGCAAAAATGTACTGTCTTCTTTCCTTAATATGAAAACTACTTGACCAATTTGAATAAATTAGCAATATTGCCAGAGACTTACATCACCAGGGATGAAAAAATTGGAAATTTTTTTTTGGATAACGCAATCCTTGGATGTCATGCTTTAATCATAAATAAAGACTTTGTTTTTTTGGGGAAAATCCCAGAAAAAGATCTAAAAGACGGATCAAAACTGCAAAATACAGAAATCTCAGATCAAGCCTTTTTGTACTCTTTTTTTTTTCTGAAATTACAAAAATGCCTCAAAATTTTGACAACACGAGGCTCTTAATTCACAACAAGACTACTTCAATTAATAATACTAGCACAACAACTCACAGCATAAATACATAGTATCTAAATGCTTCTGGTGTTATTAATTGAGATAGTCTTGTTGTGAATTAAGAGCTTCATGTTGTTAAAATTTAGTGACATTTTTGTAATTCCTGAAAAAAAAAAGTAAAAAAGAGGTTTGATTTGGAATTTCCGAATTTCGTAGGCCTGATCCATTCTTTACCTATTTCTCTGATTTTTTTCTGGGATTTTCCTTTTTTTTTTTGCCAAGTAATAAAGAGATTTTAACCTTAGGTGGATGCATATTTCTGTGTAATCATAAATTACAGATGCATGTTTGATTATTATTTATTATTTTTAAATTATAAAATATTTGTTGAAGGATGTAATTTTTTTATTTTAAAAAGTACTATTTCATCTCATTCATTTACATATTCTTATCTCATTTTTATTAAAGCACAAAATGTCGTGTAGACCACCGTGGTCTCTTTTTCTCCTAAAATAGCAAGACTTTATTGAGAGCAACCAAGAAAAAGAAGAATTCTATGTTAGGCAAGTTACTCAGCTCCCTCCTGAGGGGCATTTTTATAATTACCCAAAAAAAAGTACTAAACAGATTGATTTGAGATTTTCAGATTTCGCTATACTGAATTGT
>JBAGKO010219652.1:0-12623 GCA_037177275.1 Acacia concinna
TTTCCAACTAACTGGTGCTTTTACAAAAGTAAATATATAACCAGTAGTTGATCTTCGTTTGTCCAAATCACCTGCAAAATCTGAGTCAAAACTAAACTTCAATCTTCTTCCTGCTCAACATATACAGCATTACGAATGTATCGTAGAATCCATTTCATAGCTTGCCAATGTTCCTTTCCTGGATCATGCATATACCTACTCACAACTCTAACAACTTGTGAAATATCATGTCTTATACAAATCGTTACATACATCAAGCTACCAACAACATTTGCATATGGTACTCTTGACATATATTCTCATTCATCTTTATCCTGTGGCAACACATCAGCACTAGGCTTAAAATGAGGGGTAAGTGGAGCACTAACCGGCTTCATTTTCTTGTCCATACCAAATCGATCTAGTACCTTCTTCAAATATTCCTTTTAAGATAAAAAGACCTTCGTTGATTGTCTATCTCTTATTATCTCCATGCCTAAAATTTTCTTTGCCTCACCTAAATCCTTCATCTCAAATTCCTCTTATAGTTGAACCTTTAGCTTCTCAATTTCTACTTGGTTCTTCGAAGCTATCAACATATCATCAACATACAAAAGAAGATATATAAAGGATCCATCTTTAGGCTCGTGCAAATAGACACAGTGATCATATTTGCTTCTTGTGTACTTATGTCGCATCATAAACTTGTCAAATCCTTTATACCATTGTCTCGAAGACTGTTTCAATCCATATAACAATTTTTCAAGTTTACACATCATATTCTCCTTTCCAACAACTTTGAATCCTTCTGGCTGAGTCATATAGATTTCCTCTTCTAAATCTCTATTTAGAAATCTCCATTCAGAAATGCAATTTTAACATCCATTTGAACTATTTTCAAATCAAACTGTGCTACTAATTTGACACAATATTTATATGGTTTTTAGGGGCATTTTATATGGAAATTGTACACATTTACCTTCAAATTGCATGATATTTGTACTTTATGGATTAAATGTGCAATTACTGCATTTTGATAATTTATGGGCAAAAATATGGTTATTTTATCTGATTTATTTAATCATTCACTTGCCTTGGCAAAGGTACCTTGTTTTATGTTTTCAGGCAAGTAAAGGAGGAACTAGAGCCCAAATTAGAGTCAAGACGAAGACACTGGAGCTTGAAGGCCCAAGATGCTTAGGAGTGCTGATCTACCACTGAAGTCACGACCCAAAAGATTTCATGTCGCGACCTGTGAAGAATAAATGAAGTTGTGCATTTTGGACCAAAGCCAGGTCCAGAGGGAATTACCCGAGTCCAAGTCACGACGTGAAGAATTTTATGTCACGACCTGAGATTGTGACCAGAAACTCTGTGTTTTGAATTAGGGTTTGTAATTAACTATAAATGGAGATGATTATTGCACGATTAAGGATGGCAATTACTTCTGAGATTTCAAAGTAAGCAGCCTGAAACCCTAGCTCTCCATATTCTCTCAATTCCCAAACCCTAGACCATAACCCTAGCCTCCATTTACCCAAAATTCCATCATTCCAACCCTAATCCTCACTAAACCCTGCCCTGCATCTCATGGATTTGAAGATAGAACACGATAGCGGGATGTTTGAAGCTATGAGAGGCTAAACCCCTTGGCCTCTCGGCGATGGATTGAAGTTGGAGCTTACGTTATGACCAGGGGAGTTCATGAATTTTAATTTAGATCTTTTAATTCTCTTCATCTTCTATGAATTCTCCTAGATCTAGGTAGATTTGTTGGGATGATTTGAATTTTATGGTTATGATTGAAATATGCAAGGATCTGAATATTTGCTAAAGGTTGATGTATGAAATTCGTATTATTAATTTATCCAAGTTTTCGAGACTTAATTATGTGTGTTTGGATATTTGCACGATTGTATGAGTTTTCCTCTCATGTGTAATTCTTGAATTGTTGATTGACAATTCGAGAATATAATCATGCATCATTCTAAGAGCACTCTAAGAGAACCTAAAAGCGTTTTAATTGAGAATTAATTTACCTGGGATTCTAGGAGGTTTAACTAATTAAAACGTGGGACCTAAGCGATTGCTTAGGGTTTTTAATAAGAAACTTAGAGAACTAAATTGAACCCCATTATCTTTAGAGAGCGATGAAAACTAACTATCCATTATCGAGAGACTAGCTTTATCATTAGAATTTAAGTAAGTAATTTATTTTCCAAAACCCTAAAAATCCAAAAAGAATTAGTTTAGTTTAGATTAGTTTAATTATTTGCACCACAAAAACCCCTTAATTAACCAACTAATTAGTTTAGTTAGTAATTAGGAAATTACTTAGGAATGCCACATAATAGCTCCTTGAGAGAAGAACGACTGGTTGTGCCCTATACTACATGTTTGGTGCAATCATCTGATGATTGAAATAGGTGACAGTTCTCGGTCCGATCAATGACGTTGTTGTTAAGGAGCCATTGACTTGGTTCCTAGGTAATTGGTTTTCCTTAGTGATAGCTTTAGATTTAGGTTTAGGGTTATGTTCCCTTAGTTTAGAGTATGCATTTGCATTAGTTATCATCTTGCATTCATTTGTCACCTTGTTTGCTGGTAGAATAGCTTTCTGTAGCCTGGAGTTACGATCTAGAATCCCCATGTCGCGACTTCAACCCTTGTTCTATTTTAAATTGCTCTCGGCATTGTTTCAGTTGTGACCTAATCCCTGCTTAGTCACGACTTCATTCTTCTTTCATCTTAAAAGCTTTCTGTCTATGTTAGTTGCAAATTGATACCCCTCACGTCGCAACTTTAGTGCCAAATTTCTGTTTATGTCTAAGCGCGCAACACTTAAGGGTAAGAAAGCCAAAACGAATCCACCTCCTGAACCAACACCAAGTCCTTCTTTTCATTCTTCTTCCTCATCCTCTAGTGAGCCAATAGACGAAGAGATAATGGCTAACATACCTCCTGGAGGATATGGGCAGGTTAACCCTGCCGGCACTCAGAATCATAATGATGAACATATAGGAGAGAACTTTGTCCCAAACGAGAACAATGGACAACCAATAGGTAGAACGATTAAGGAACTTACCCAATCTGACAGAAATTTTGATCCTATGCTTGGGTGATTCTCAAATTTCACTGCTGATTTCAAAATTAAAGGCCAACTAATCCATTCCCTTCCTAAATTTCATGGTCTTTCGGGAGAGAACCCATACCTCTACATTCACACCCTTTACATGAAATGACTTTTCCATGAAACCGGCAGGAGCTGACATTGACACCGTCATGTAGAAGGTGTTCCACCTTTCATTGGAAGGAAAGACAAAGGAGTGGTATATAAATTTACCACTCTATGTAGATAGCGTTTATGAATCGTGGGCTACCTTGAAGAAGGAGTTCCTCAATAAATATTTTCTGTCTACAAAAATCTCAGCTGCTCGGAAGGAGATATCTACTGCAAAACAACCTTATGAATCATTCTTTGAATTCTGGAGTAGATTCCAAGAGATGCTGGCTAGGTGCTCTAACCATCGAATCCTTGAAGAGCACTTGGTCCAATATTTCTACAATAGGCTTCTATCATATGACGCTCAGGTGCTAGATGCAGCTACAAATGGGTCAATTGAAAATATGGAACCTCGAGCTGCTTGGGAGTTTATCTAAACTTTTTCACTCAACCGTCAACACATCAGTTCGAGAGACTATAGTGATCTAAGGGACCTCAAAATTGAGAGGGACCCTCTTCTAGTCAAACTAGCACAAGATATGTCAAAACTTACAACAACCTTAGAAAGCCTTCATTCTAATAAACCTTAGTCTCTAGCCTCAGGAGCCTCTAGCTGCTTGGTATGCGATTCTTCTATGCATACTACGCAAAACTGCCCTAGACCTATAGAAGACATGAATGCCTTGTATCAAGGTAGAGATGGGCAGTACCAAAAGAGAGATACGTACTCAAACACCTATAATCTAGGCTGGAGAGATCACCCTAATCTTAAATGGGGAGGAGGAGGAGCGAATAAGTCATACAACAATTATCAAGACAAATCAAGAGCTATGGCAAATACCCCCCAGAACTCTATGGTATCACAACCACCACAAAGAGGGGATGACACTACACAACTCTTGAAGAGTATGGCTACTCAAATGTCAAACATCGAAGGAAGGATGAAGGAGAGTGATGATAGATTTGCATCTATCATGATGATCTTACATGAAATGCAGAAAGAGAACTCGGATGTTCACAAGAAGTTGGAAGAGCTTACCTTGAAAAACACGGACGTCACAGGTCATTTAACCCAACTCTCTAACGCGATGAATGACATGCAGGCTAGAAATGGAGGAAGCATTCCTCCGAACACCATAATAAACCCTAAATCTTTAAACTCCATTAGCCTCAAAAGTGGAAAGTAAGTACACTTTGAGACTGACTTTAGAAGGGTCAAAGATGATCATGATGGAGGAAGTCCACCACTTTCCCCCATGAAGCTAGGGAAGTTTGAATCTTCAAAAGAAGAAGAGCTGAAGAGGACTCAAGATTTTGTAGAAGAGTCTCCCTCTAACTGTAATATCCCAATTTTTGGGAACCTTATTAAATTAGAATAAAATCATAATCTTATGATTTTATGTACAAACTGAGGAGAACAATTAGGGACTTAATTGATTTTAAGTATATGAGATTTAAGAGGAACAATTGGCCTTATAAATCATTTTGGGACTTAAATATATGGAATTATTTTAAGAAGGACCAATTTGGAAACCTAGAATTTTGAAGGGTAAGATACCTATTTTTCACTTTGCCCAATGTTTGCTTTACCAAAATAGAAATTTCACTCCCTTCCTTCAATATTCATTCGGTCAGAAAGGTGAAAATCATGCACCTCCATTCCCATACCCATTTCCTTCAATTCCCAGCAATACGAATCAGAGAATAAAGTGAGCTGTGAAGGAGAGAAACCGAGGGGATTTGAAACTGTGAGAGTGAACCGTGCGTTGCTGGAAACTGAGAGTGGCTATTCGTGCTGCAGCTAGGAAAAGCAAGCAAAGAAAAAGGTCTTCGTTGCTGCTACCATGGTTGTGCTGAAAGGGGTGATTACCACATGCGCAACTAGATTTTGTGGAAGGTGAGTCCGAAATTCATCTTTCCCTTTCATCCTTTGGTGCCAATTCATATATATGTCTGAACCGAAATATATTGTTGCTGGCCGAAATATACATGTCCATGTGTGGGTTCAATTCGTTTCTGTTGTGGGAAGGATATATATATTGAATTGTGAAATTCTGAATTTCATATGTGAAGCTTCATTCTATTATAAGTGTTGGATCTAAATTCTGGAAATATATATGTGTGTGTGTGTGCTCTGTGATGAACCGAAGCTAGAATTGGGAATATAATTGCTGAAATTCTGAGATATGGACACGCTGAAGCTATGGGTGCTTGGCTTTGGTTTTGAATTTTAGAGTTAAAAATCTGAATGCTTACATACTTGGATGTGTTTTGGTTTTGGTTCTAAATTGAGGGATGAAATATATATGTATGCCTCGGTTTGTCCTAGTGAAAAGGGGAACTGAAATTTGATGTGTGTATGTGTTAAATTCTGTTTTGGGTGACGCAATTGAAGCAAGATATGTATGTGCATGTGCTGGATTTGGTTGAGCTAAATTCTGAAATTCTGAAATTTGTGTTGGTTCTGAACCTATCCACTTTGTGTAGGACTTTGATAGAGCAAATGGATTCCTTTTGCTCTGAAACTTGGCAGAGGTTTATTGGACAAGCCGTGCACTTAGGGTTGGGAAGGTGAAACTAGAGCCACCTTCAGCCTCCTCTACTACTTCCTCTAGGACTCCTCCTACTAGCCTCTTTACTCGATTCCTTGCCTGGTTATGTTCAGATAGATAAATTTTTGCCTTAACCAGCTCGAGCAAGATATTAGAAGGGCTAGCCGGGATCTTCCCCTTACACAAGTCCGTGATCAGGTGGGGAAAAACCAATCAAGTCCTCTTATTATTGAGGTAGTTCCAGATCTGATCCATAATGATCATCGGGATGTCTAATGTTTGCCCACTCATAAGGAAGTAGAGGAGTGTTGTCCCCCCTCACTTATATTAGAAATATGCGCCTGCGCCATAACATTGTATGTCATGAAATTGAGCCAGGCGCGCTCTTGGTCGTTCATGTTCTTCCTCTCAAAGTAATTCTTGCTACTTCGCAGCGTCCAACTGGCATTTACTACGCCTATCACCCTAAATACTTCAGCCCAAGAAATCTGATCACGATTCTGGAGCCAGTCTTGATAAGTGCAATTGAGGATAGGTGCTACATTAGGCAGTTTATAAAAAATTTTGAGCAGCCTTCTCGAGAGGAACACCTCGCCTCCTCTAAACATGATGCCTATCTCCTTGTCCATGGCATAACAAGTATAGAACTTGTGGACGATAGTAAGATTGGCCTTTTCCCTTTGCTTCAGTAATTCCCCAAAGCCTTAGGCCACAACCTGTTTGTAGAACTCAAAATCAGACTCAGGGAAGTAATGTTCCTAGATGGTTGACTAGTCCTTGAAAAGGTTCTCCGCTTCGGCTTTTGTCCTTTTTGTTTCAGGTCTTGGGTGTGAAGCATAGGAAGCAGAACCAGATGGGGTAGCTCTCTTTGTGCGGGCCATCTAAATTAGGAAAGAGGGAAAATAAGAGAGAGTTGTGAAACATGAGAGTCTAAGTCCTAAATCACTCTCCTACATCCCCTTTTGAAAATCATAAGGAATCAAGGTGAAAGAATGCAAGTTAAAAAAACTTTTTCTAAACATTTTGTGTCTAAAATACAGTGTAGGTTGCGACATGAGTATCCATGTGTCGCGACCTACTTTGGCCGAGAGTTTTCCTTCATAAAAGCATTTTGCGACATACACAGATGCATGTCGTGACATGAACCCAAAAATTATAGAAACCAAAACGCGAAAAACTTCAAACCAGAAATAAGATTTTTAGAAATTATGGCCAAATAATAGTTCGAAAGCATAGTAAATGAGCAGAAACGGCAACCACTCCCCCTCACAATCCAAAAATATACATTCGAAAACTAATACACTGCTGAATTTGAAGGAAAAATGAAAGGAAACTAGGGAAAAGAACACGAAAATGAAAAAGAATTCAAGTATCGTGATTGTGAGATTAAGGCGATGAACTACACGACTAACTCAAAAATTGCTTAGGCTTGATTGGTTTCTTGCTGAAATTGTAGAATGAATGGGTGAATGAGAGATTCTTGTATTTCCTTTAGTGTTTCAGAGTGAAGGAGAAAAAAGGGTCGAGGTCAAGACAGAGGGGTTTAGAGGGAAATGGAAAATGAGAGACTAGGGAACGGTAGAGTGAGAGTTATGTAAGAGATTGTAAGGGAATTTTAAACGAATTAGGGCAATCTCGGTATTTCACATGCATTCAGGCCCTAAGGTTACGACACACAAGAAGGTAGGTCGTGACATTCGCAACGGGTAGAGAATTGGGAATTAGGGTTCAACGTCGTGACCCACACTTTTTGTGTCGCAACTTGATAAAGCCGAGGGTCTTTCTGCTAGAATTCAAAGCATGTCGAGACATAAGGATTTGTGTCGTGACATAGGAGGGCAAAAAGCCTACTTTTCTACTTATAGCTTCAAATTTTGCAAACAAATTCCCCATAAAATTTAAATTAAATTCCCTCCCCCACACAGATAGAGCAATGACCTCATTGCGGAGGAGGTGCACAGGAAACAAACACAATGCAAATGATCAAGTGAAAGTAATAAGAACAAGCAAAACAAAAATAAAATAAAATGGAAAACTATTTCTACTTGGAAAGTCTCTTCGACAATCCTCATTTTGCAAAATAAGAATGGAAAGAGATGGCGTGGGACTAAGGCGTTGTGTTTGGTATATCATAGAGCTTAAGGAGGTGTCCATTACATTGAAAGGATTTTCCTGATCCTCCTCTAAGAGCTTTATCATGCTAAAGCTATGTACTTTGACCACTACATAAGGGCCGTCCCAGCTCATCTTGAAAATTCCTTTCTTGAATTTAATACGAGCTTGATAGCACAAAACTTTGTCACCCACTTTAAAGTGTTTTCTTAAGATATTGGCATCATGGATGACTTTCGTCTTTTGCTTGTAGAGGTCGGAATTGGTATAGGCGTCTAACCGCATTTCTTCCAATTCTTGAATTTGAGGAAGTCGGTGTGACCCATCTTCCTCAAAGTCAAAATTGCAAGTTTTAACCGCCCAATAGGAACGCTACTCCAATTCCACAAGAATATGGCATGATTTACCATAAATGATTCAGTAAGGAGACATCCCGATTGGGGTCTTATAAGCTGTGCGATAAGCCCATAAAGTATCATCTAATCGGAAACTCCAATCGCGATTAGAAGGCTTAACAATTCATTTGAGGATTCGCTTTATTTCCCTATTTGATACTTTAGCCAAATCGTTCGTTTGAGGATGATAGGGTATGGAAATTCTGTGCGAAACCCCATATTTGCTTAACAAGTTGGTAGGCAACTTGTTGCAAAAATGGGTTCCTTGATCGCTGATTAGCACGCGAGGTACTCCAAATCAACTAAAGATAGTAGACTTTAAGAATTTGGAGACCGTGGCTGCATCGTCTTTACGCGTAGGAATGGCTTCTACCCATCGAGAAAGATAATCGATCGCTAAAATAATATAGGTATAGCCGTTCGAAGGTGGAAAATAAGCCATAAAATTGATGCCCCAAGCGTCAAATATTTCAAAAAATAGAATGGGTTGCTGAGGCATCTCATGTCTCTTACTAACCCCCCCAAAACGTTGGCATTTATCACATGCCTTACAAAACATATAAGAGTCCTTAAAGAGGGTAGGCCAATAAAAACCGGCATCGAGTACTTTTCAAGCTGTTTTCTTTGCACTAAAGTGTCCATCGCATAGTGTATCATGATAGGCTTCCAAAATGTGCAGAGCTTCAACCTCAGGGACACACCACTTTATTACTTGGTCAGCACATAATCTCCAAAGGTGGGATAGATCCCAGATGTAGTAAGAAGCTTCACTTTTAAGCTTCTGAGCCTGAAAAGTGCACAGATGAGAGGGAATTAACCTCGTGACTAGAAAATTGACCAAGTGGGCAAACCACGGTTCTAAGACAAACACAGAGCATAAAGACTGGTCAGGGAAAGCATCAATAAGAATGTCTGAGTCTAATATGCCTTTTGTATCTAGAAGGAGTCTGCTCAAGTGATCCACAACATGGTTTACATTGACAGCCCGGTCCTTCACTTCCACTTCGAGATTAATGGAACTTCATGGTCCGCATGAAGCCTTAATTCTCCCTCTTGTTGCAATAAATTTTTAAAACAAGGCAAATTACCTTACACAATAGACATGAAAGCATATGACAATAAATTGGAAATATTAACATCAATATCATGCTTATTCTCAAGAGGCATATGAGACTCTACACTACATGGCAAGTTTTGTGAAGATAATTCAGAGTAAGCAAAAAATACATTGTCATGTAAGAGAGACTCCAGGTATTCCATATCAGTCACCCAAGTATCACCCACACATTAGAGAACAATTATCAGCCTCATCAAAAGATGAGGAATCATTCATCAGAAGGTCAAAGTCGATGCAAACTGGGCATTTGGACTCAATTGTGCAATCATCACAATATAATTGAGCATGAGAAGTAAGCACAGGGGTATCATCAGTATGCAAGGATGAAGGTGGGATAGACTCCAAGAGAGTGTGTGAAACATGATTTATGGAAAGATCAGGGCAGGTTTCATGTGCATCACATGCAAGCATAGGACTATCAACAGCATGCAAAGGTAAAATAGAGGACGACTCCAAGAGGGAATTATTATCCTTTGACATAGTCTCTACACTAGGCTCATGATCATCCAAGATAAGTAGACTAGATGGAGAAGGAGGATCTTTATTAAGCTCAAATTGATAAGGAGATTCAACTATGATGTCTTCATCTACCCTCTCCTCACATTCATTAAGATCTAAGGTAGGAGCTAGAGCATGCTCCACCTTAATTAGTAGAGGTTCCACTTCTTGGGAAATAATACAAGACTGATCACTAGCATAAGTATCACTTTCGGCACAAGAATTTTTGTACTCACCTACTATCTTACTCTGATTATTAGATGAGATAAAATTAGGCATATAGGGTGCAGTAGTATTGGGAGAAATACCCCCTCCACTATTAGCTTGTAAGTCATTAACCACATTGGCCAATTGGGTTAAATGACTTGTGATGTCTAAGTTCTTTAAGGTTAACTCTTCAAGCTTGTGCACGTCTGATTCGTACTTTCACATTTCTTGCAAGATAGAAGTGACACTTACAAATCTATCATCATTCTCTGTCTTTTGGCCCTCTATGTTAGTCATTTGGGTAGCCATGCTCCTCAAGAGCTGAGAAGTATCATCCCCTTCTAATGGTGGTTGAGATACGATGGTACTCTATGGGGTTGTTACTGGGGCACTTAAAGGATTTTGAGAATGAGGTACTTCACAATTACCCATATAAGTTAACTCACCTAAAATCCTAGGGCTAGGAACACTGGGAAGGTTTCTAATGTTCTCAATTTGATTCTTAATTGACATTTTATGTCTCATAAATTCACTTAAACTATTACACCCATAGTCCATGTCATAATTAAGAATATTAATGTGTTCTTCAAGTGCTCTAGAAGTACCATAAATTAGTGCTTGGTCTATTAAAGCGTTTCTTTGTCTCTCTATGTCATCTAAGGTCTCTTGCATGAGGGCCTCTTTGTTACAAGTCACTCCAGTATGCCAAGGATCATCACAAAAGCAACAAGGGGATATGAATTCATTAGAAACATGAGGTGCTTGTGAAAGACTAGAGCAACTAAAGGAATCATGCCAATAAGATTGACAATGAATACAAGGGGCTCAGATTCCCTAAGTGGAAGTGACAAGGGGTAATGATTTGACATTGTAAATATTAACACACTCAAGATTACAGATATTTGCAGCAAAGGGTGCTTTGGTCGCGACGCAAGGGTATCAAGTCGCGACTAGAGTTGATAGAAAGCAATTAATAGAACAGGGCAATCAAGTCGCGACTAAGGCTAATCCAGGTCGTGACTGTAGTAAGCTGAGAGCAACTTAGCAAATTAGGGTTTCAAGTCACAACTGAAGTGACCCGAGAGCAATTTTTAACAGGGCAAGAGTCGAAGTTGCGACTTGGATGAATGCAGGTCGCGATTGTGAACTCTAGAGAAAGAGAAAAGGCCAACTGTTACCAAGTTAGAAAGAGGTAAAATGAATGTGTAGAGTCTATGTACAGGTGGAAATTGGTCCTAGATAATTGTTTATCATGATTGGTCTCGAGAATGTAGTTTGACTAATGATCAAAGAGGTACGAACAATAATGACAGAACAACGCGGAGGTGGAGCAAGTAGAAAATTCTTGCCATCGATGGTAGGCTGAGAGCCTCATTCATCACATCAATAGCTATTTGACTAGGAGATGTGAGACTCTAAATACCATTCCCAGACATGGCCTCTTGTACGTGATCTTGTCCACGCTCAGTCTAGCCTTACTCAACACTAGATGAAAAGTGCGATGTAATGGATTCACGAAACCTCTTTCGGTCTTGCTCCGCATTCGATATGGGATATGGAGGTTGCACGGTGGTACTCTAACCTTCTGTAATAGGTAACTTCCGATCTAAAGATGAGTAGACCTCGGCATTTATTCTATCTTTCCTTGTCTTCCACAGGCCTACTCAATCGGATTATCTTATCTTTCAAGCCTAATTTAATTGGTCTGCAATCATTTACTTATGCTTTGTTGAATGAAGAAGAAGCTTGTTTCAAGATCATCTGTGCCTTCCGCAGGCACACCAGCCCATCTCACTCCTAGATGGATTATTCTAATTATGAAGGCATGGCCCTATACAATACAATGAAAAGCGGCTTACATGATCCGATTCTATTTCAAGATCCCTGAGTGGGGGAAATGTTCGGGGTTTTGACCTGAGCCACGTCGACGCAGACCAGACGGAATCCAGACTTTGGGCTTAGTTCAGAGTTCTGCCTTCTAGGCTTTTCCTGATTAAGGAAGAAGTCCAATGAAAATTGTGACAGTTGGAGGAAATTTCAGCTTACTTTGACTTGTAGGCATAGCATTAGCCTATTTCCGCGAGTCAGACAGCCTTAACGCCCTTTTGGTGCTATCATCGTATATATAATAGAAGTTATCTTATCTAACTATAAAATTAATAAGAGAAGAAGCCCACGGAAGCTGTTAATCCATTAGTCCATCCCGAGAGCTATCCAAGGATGGGAGAGTCAAGGGTGATGCCAGATCCGCTTTTAGGGTTGACTCAGCATAAGAATAAGTAGTTCGACTAGCTGTTCTCTCTTTCCTGTTCTCCTCCCTCCCATTACTGGAACCGACGAAAGGCGAAAGTCTGATTACCTTTTATTCAAGTAGCAAGGCTTGGTCTTCTGTGAGTGAAAGAACCCGGCTTAGCAAGGGATGAGTTGCCTTCTTCAGATTGAAATTCTCTCTGGGAAGAATAGGGTTGGTGTGGCTCGTCAAGTCAAAATCTCCTTTATCTCCTTTCCCAACTGCTTTATCGAGCCTGCTCTCCTGGATC
>JBAGKO010219689.1:0-12620 GCA_037177275.1 Acacia concinna
TTTCCAGGCTTGAAGAATTGCAAGTCACTACTTAATCCAAAATCTTCTGGCTCCACGGCGTCTGATTACAGTGAACACAAACAGAAAGGTCAAAATAAGAGGAAGTGAAACAGATCAACAGGCATAACATGCAACGGAGAGATCAGAATCCTGCGATGGTCTATGCTAAGCTACTTAGACAGAGATGCGTGGTTAGAGAGAAACCAGTGGACATGGAATCATGCAGTGATTATTTTCTCATTGATCCAAACATATCAGACTAGAAGTTAAATCAAGAGAAAGTTGTGTGTGTGTGCCGAGAATGTGGCATAGTTTCTAAACATATTGGGAAGAAGGAACGATGCCAGGGCCTTTAAATGTGTCCTTGCATGACACAAAAAGCTCCTTAAGTGCCTTTGAAACAGTTGGACTGCGCCTAACCCTCCGATGGAGATTTTTGCCATTGCTTTTTCTCGAATACGTAAACTTTACAATGAGAACAGAATAAAGATCAATGCACAACACAATTTTAGATTCCCAACAAAGTATTTCAAGCGATAAGCAAATATAAATATCAGATGCATTGTGAGCATTGAAGAAACAAAATACAAAGAAAAAACAATCTAACCAGGAAAAATAAACAAACCGGATGTAGAAAAAGCAAACAAGGAGCATTAAACAAATCATTCAACAATCAATAATCAAAAGCCACACATGACCCAAAAACAAGTAGAAAATAAACGAAAAATGAGTAGAAAATCATTCAACAATCAATAATCAGAAGCCACACAATCAAGAGGGCTCAGAGAACACTAAAAACGATTAGAAACTTAAGGAAAATATTCTAGAAATTCAACGGACTTACCCAGGACGTTCGATGAAGAGATGCGGTTCATCGGAGGAGAAGAGACATGGGAGGATGATGGCGAGAATGATTCACTAAGAACTGAAGGAGAAGAGCAATGGCGTCACTGCGAGAAAGACGAAGAAGATGACTGGTGATAACGAAGAAGTGAAGGGCCAACGCGAAAAGCTGAGATCTGAGTTCTAGAAGCCGAGATCTCAGTTCGAGAAGCGAAGATATGAGTTTGAGAAGCTGAGATCTGAGTTGCCGTCTGAAGGGCGAGAAGTCGAGAACGAAAACTGGATCTGGATGGCGAAGTTCAGAATGAAGAACTGGAGCTTGAACGACTAAGGCGAGAACTGAGAAGGCGAGAACCAGGAGGCATTGTGGACTCGCCGCGAGAGGAGACTTGGGGACTTCTAGGTTATTCGAATGAGGAAGAGATGAGCGAATGAATGACAGACGAAGATGACTCATATCATTACCATTTGCCAAGTTGCCACGCCCTAACTTTTTTTTTTTTTTTAAATGTAACACTTATCAGGTCAGGCCGGCTTGATAAGCCTAACAGGCTTATGTCTCGGCCTGTGCCTGGCCTGATTAATAAATCAGGCTTTTTAAAAAGCCTGGGCCTGGCCTGTTAGTATATCAGGTCAGGCTTTGACCAGGCCAGGCCCAGACCCCTGGTAGGCCGCCTGGCCTGATTCCACCTCTAGCCATGGCGAAGTAGACTGGAAGGAGAAAGAGAGGGAGAAGACGAGAGGAAGAGAGAGAGAAAAATGACACTGGGGCCCACATTTGACTGATAAAAACATCCGATACCCCAACTTAACAAATTTAGAGTGTGTGTTTGTATAGGCGATTAACAACTAGATCATCCTTTTTTGAGGCAAAATTTGAGTGTTATTAAAATGTTAGAATAGAGTTGTTAAAACTTGTTATTAAAGTTGTAAATTAAGTCTACTAAATTATCAATTATGCCTACTAAGTTATTAATTTTTTCTTAAGACTTTAAAATTTTTTGGTAAGAGATAAAATTGATAAGACTTTTTAATAATTATGTTTGTTCTTTAAAATTTTATTACCATTTTCTAAAAAAAAAAATGAAGAGGCATAAACAAGATACTTGTACCGCTTTTAGGTCATCTTAAGCTCATAATGACTTACAGAGTAAGCATCCATTCACTGCGTCTACTTTTTTTAAATAAAAAAAGTGAGGTCAAGCATATGAGATTTGTAATGCATTTCAAACACAGTGGCGGTGCTGCTGCTTATTTATACTTGAAATGCATTTTCTCACTAGAAATCATATTTGAAAGGGTTATTATAATAAGTAAGTAATATTAATATACGTAAATAAATATTAAGTTTTACCGCAAATTTATGAAATATGTAGGCTGTTTTTAATGCATAATTTAGTTGTAATATATTAATATATATTGAAAAATATTTTCTCATAAACTGAAAAGGTGGATTAATGACTTAATGAAATTGATTTTGAGACACAAAAATACTGATATTAAGCAGAATAAAAACTTCTTATACTGATCCAAAACATGAAGCATGATTAAAGGATGTGAGCATAAAATATTTACGTACTCAGGTTGGGAGAGGGTTAGGGTTGGAAAATTTGCAACCCGCCATATTGACAAGCACAAATCACACGCTAATAACAGGCTTATCCCCTTTTTTTTTCTTTTTTTTGCAGCTATTTGGAGGCCCAAGCGAAAAAAGGCTAAGTATAATAGGTTAGACTCTTTTATATCTGCTGAAAAAAGAAAAAAAGGAATGAAAATAGACCTAGCCTCTTTTATATCACTCAAAAATAAATGGACTAAACAAGCGTATTGTGTTGAGTCCTTTTTGTATTAAAACAAGGCTTAGTTGTATGTGTGTGTGTGTTTTTTTTTTTAAAAATGGTTGTGTGGGCTGCAGCCTGACCTGCCCCACATATCCTGCTGGTCTGTGTCGCCCTTTGTCGTTTAGTCTTTCGCAAAACAAAACAAAAAGTATGCACTTGAGTGCATATTTTTTGTTATTGCCAACTCTATAGTTGACATGGAAGAGGAAGGCGAAGAGGAAGGAAGAAGCCCAGTTAGTGATGCCACTAATAGAAACAACTGGTTGAACAGATGTGTCATTAGTGATACCAATGAACAAGATTGCTGAATAAAAAGATCCCATGCTTTGAAACTCTATCTTCAACAGATTTCAGCAAAGTTTACTCTCAAGTAGGACCCGGCCAGAGTAGTAATATATAAACCATGTTACCTAATACAGCACCAATTTCACTCATTTAGAAAGATTTAAAAAGTTAAATAAATTATTTAATTATAATAAATTTTACATTTTTTAAAAAAATAATTTTAATATTATTAAATTATCTATTAGTTTATGAATAAAAAAAAATTAGTTTAGAGAAAAATGGTAAATATAAATACTTCTAGTTAATTTACTTAGTTTTCTTAATTTATTTAAATTAGTTAATTGTATCTTATATTAAGAACTCATGGTATAATCTCTCATCCTTGTCCATTTGATATAGGGAGTTTGGAGGGGAGGGAGGGAAAATTTTTACATTTTAATTTTTTTATAGAGACTTTCACTGGTTCAATCTGGCCTATTAGCTAAACAAGGATGGTGGTTGATGAATGAACCTAAAGAGTTATGGGCAAAAATAATTAAAGGTATTTACTTTTCTGAGGGGGCTTTTTTAGATGCAAAAAGATGAGGAAGGGCACTTGAGCTTGGGTAAGTCTACTAGAAGGAAGGGATTTGCTTACTGATTCTATTTGCTACATTGTGGGGAATGTGTTGAATATTTGAATTTGGGGTCATCCTTGATCCCCTCTTTGGACTCTTTCAAATTAGTTTTAGCTACGCCAAGCCAAGAAGCCAAAAAGTGGAGGGTGGCAAAGCTGATTGATGAATCTGGATGGAACTTAACATGCATAAGGGAATTTATTTCACAAGTGGAGGTTGATGCAATAGTTAAAATAATGTTGCCAAGTAGACCTAGAGAAGATAGAGTGAGCTAATTTGCTAAAAACAATGGTGTCTACACAGTTAAAGTTGGGTACAAGTGGGCAAGGAGCAGACATCCTATCATTAACAAGAAACCAAGTAGGTCTGAATCTCTTGATCGAAGGTTGTGGGTTGATGTTTGGAGGTTAAAAGTGCCATTAAAAATAAATTTTTTCTTGTGGAAATTGGCAAGAAATGTTGTCCCCACACGCGGGACTCTATGGCGGAAAATGTATGTAGATTCCCCTACTTGTTTACTATGCAATTTGGAGCCTGAAACAATTCAACATGTTTTATTATAATGCTGTAAAGCTTAGGTTGTGTGGTTTGGAAGTAGTCTAGGATTGAAAGTTAACAGTAGTAATGTCACAAGGATTGATACTTGGTTATTGAATTTTTTGTATGATGAGGATTGTTTAGAAAAGGCAAAGGCATTAATTGCTTACTTAATACGACAGATCAAGAAAATTAGGCATGCCTTTGTTTTTGAAAATAAAAATTATGAGCCTATGGTGATAATACTGATTGCTTTAGATCTGGTTGAGTCCTTTTGACAAGCTAATGGCTGGAATAATAGTAATGTGGGTGGCCATGAAAATTGTGAATGTGGGTTAAATACAACCGAATACAAAACTTGATGCAAAGTTTGAGATAAAGTTGAACTATGATGGGGCCTTTGATGGCAAGAGTGAATTTGCAGGTATTGGATTTATTGTAAAAAGATGGGATGGTTTTTCTCTTTACTTGGTAGGACAGTCAATTGAGGCAAGGTCCCCCTTCATGGTAGAAGCAACGGCTATGCTTCATGCGCTCAATTGGTGTATTGGTAACAGTTTTGAATCAATTCATATTGAATCTGATTGTCTTTCATTAATTCAAGTTGCAAAACATGAAATTCAATGCCCGGAGTGGGATTGTGATAGCTAGAAGTATGAAAGGAAGATAAAACCACGATAGTCCTCTCCTACTTCTCTCTTAACAAGAATCTCACTATAGAAAGAAAATAGAAGTCAAAGAGAATATCTATTTCTAGAATAATGTTTATTAACTCATACCTTAGCACCAAATGGAACTAGGTATTTATAAGTGCATAACACAATGGAAAATATTGACTCTCCCAACATTCTCGGGACAATACATAATAATCAGGAAACATAATTGACTTCCACTAACTAAGTGGAATTACTTGTTTAATATATAAATAAACAAACTCAATAATCTGAATTAGTCAACAAAGGTTAATTCAAATACCAGCTCTCTTAGCATCTCTCTTATGCTTTCTCTTATAAGTGATCTGGTACCTATCATTACTCCCCCTGGAAAACCATCTTGTCCTCAAGGTGGAAATCCAGATATTGCTTCTCAAGCAGTTCATACTCTTCCCAGCTCGCTTCTTCAACAGGATGGTCCTTCTATTGTATTAACAGCTCCAAAGAAGGACCCTTCCAATAGTGATGTATCACCTTCTCAGGTTCTAAGAGTAATTCAAAACCAGCAGTGACAGGTAGGGCAGTTGGTGTTTCGGTCGATACGACTCCATAAGCAGGTCGTATGAGGGATACATGAAACACTGGATGAATCTTTGAGTCAGGTGGTAATTCAAGTTCATAAGCAACAAGGCCCACTCTTCGTAAACTTTTATAGGGTCCAAAGAACTGTGGAGATAGCTTGGTATACTTCTTGAGAGAAAGAGAGAGAATGCTAGTGTATAGGTTGGATGCGCAAGAAAACAACATCTCCTACTTCGAATATGAGCGTGCGTCAATGATGATCAGCATAAGACTTCATTCTATCTTGCACCTTTTTTAGATTTGCTTTGAGAAGCTTTAACATATTATCTCTTGTTTCCAATTGTTCAGCTAATTTTGCAATTTGTGTTTCTCTGTGGGTGAAAGGATGAAGAGGAGGGGGCCTGATCTCTTTCATATACCACTTTCAAGGGAGTAGTGTTAGCTAAGGTGTGAAAACTAATGTTAAATGAATATTCGTCCCAATAGAAAATTTTACTCCAAGTGCGTGGTTGTTCACGGTTAAAACACCTTAGGTAAGCTTCAAGAAAGCGATTGACCACTTTTGTTTGACCATCCATTTAAGGATGATAAGCAATGCTCATCCGTAAATGTTTCTGGCCGAGCTTAAACAATTCCTACCAAAATGAACTCAAAAACAACAAGTCCGTATCTAAAATGATGGAACAAGGCATACCATGTAAACAAACTACCTCTTCAAAGAACCGACCTACCACAGATTTGGTAGTATAAGGGTGGCACAAGGGAATAAAATGACAATACTTGCTTAACCTATCCACCACAACTAAAATAGTATGGTAATGACAGCTTTTGGTAGTCCTACAATTAAATCAATTGAAATATATTCCCAAATTCGTTCTGGGGCAGGAATAGGTTGCAATAATCAAACAGGAGATAAAGACTCATTTGATTTTTTGGCAATTATAGCATTGCTAAATAAACGTTCACACATATGATTTCATTTGAGGCCACAAAAAGATACCCATAAGTCGCTTTAAAGTCTTCAAGAATCCACCGTGGCCACGTGATGGAGCGAGATGTACCTGCTTAAGAATTTTAGCTCGATAGGTGAGCTTTGGGGGATGACCAAACACCCTTGATAATAAAGTTTATGATTTGCAACAGAATACCCAGGTTTGGAGTTCATATATGCCACTAATGCCTCAAGAATGGGTGCAATAAAAGGATCATGTCGGAGAGCTTCATGGAGTTCCATAAAATCTAATGGTATAGGTACCATTAAAGTGAGAAATTCAGCTTAATGAGGTCTTCTAGATAATGCATCAACACTAATGTTCTCTCTTCTAGCTTTATAAACAATGTCAAAATCAAAAGGAAGAAGCTTGAGAATGAGGCACTACTGAGTATTTGTCAACACACGCTAGTCAAGAATATGTTTGAGGCTGTGATGATCGATCCTAACTTTAAAATGACATCCTAACAAGTAATGGCACCAATGTTGTAGGGATAAAACCAAAGCTAATAGTGATCATATGCAAATTTGTACTTGTTAGAAAACGATAAGCCCTTGCTATAAAAAGCAATAGGATGGTCATATTGTAAAAGTATAGCCCCAATACCCTCCATAGAAGCATCTTATTCAACAACAAAATCTGAAGAGAAATTAGGAAGTTTTAGCATAGGTGCAATCATTAATGCTACTTTGAGTTGTTCAAAAGCCCTTTGAGATATAGGTGACCATTGAAAAGCATTTTTCTTAGTAAGATCAGTCAAGGGTTGAGCTATCATATTGTAATTTTTCATGAAGTGCCGATAATAACCTGTAAGGCCGAAAAACCCTCTTAGTTCATTAACAGCGGTAGGTGCTGGCCATTCTCGTACTGTCTCAATCTTCTCATAATGTGTTTCTACACCATGAACAGAAATCTTGCGACCTAAGAAGGAAACTCGTGTCTGTTCTAGGAAGCATTTTTTGAAATAGGCGAAATAGGAGTGTGGGTGTAGGGCTTGAAGGATGGTACAGAGATGTTGTTCATGTTGCTTTGTTGATTTATTGTAGATGAGGATGTCATAAAAAAAACCAGTACAAACTTCCTTAGGTATGGTTTAAACAGATTATTCATTGCGGCTTGGAAAGTGGCAGGTGCGTTGGTAAGACTGAAAGGCATATCGACATATTCATAGTGGCCACTATGAGTTCTAAAAGTTGTTTTGGGGATGTTAGCTATTATAACCCGTATTTGATGGTAGCCTGAATGAAGGTCAATTTTGGAGAAATATGCTGCTCCATGTAGTTTATCTATGTTTGGAATGAGATATTTATCAGGAACAATGATTTTGTTGAGTGCTTGGTAATCCACACATATATGTCATGAGTCATGCTACTTTTTCACCAGCAAAATTGGGCTTGCAAACAGACTTGAACTCGTTCGAATGAATCCTTTTTGAAGCAAGTCTACTACTTGTCGCTTAATCTCGTTCTTCTGAAAATAAGAAATCGATAGGGCCATAAATTAGGGGGTGAAGACCCCAAAACTAATGAAATAGCGTGGTAGTGTTCCCTAAATGGTGGTAAGGTAATTAGTTCATCAAAAATAGCATCGAAGTCAGCCAGTAAACCCATTAAACCTACTGTGTCACAATTGTCATTTTGAGTTTCAAATTCCATGGTCATCATAGAGTTAGAGTCGTACCCTATTCCTTTTTAGGTATACCCTATAGCTTATACTTCTTCCCATTTACCCAAAAAATCAATAACATATCATTTCAGTTAGCTTGAATGGTATTAAGTGATGCAAGCCACTTAATACCCAAAACCAAATCAGAACCCACTAGAGAAAAGGATAAAAATCTTGCGTAATGACCAAACTTGATAGTTGAACCGAAACATTGTTACAGATACTATTGTAGCACACCACACTAATGTCTCCAATCTAAACTCTGAATTGTGTTGCTGCAATAGTTGATAAATTTAATTCCCTTACCAATGATTATGATATGAAATTATGAGTAGAGCCATTGTCCACAAGTAAAAGAACTTTTTTTAAGTGAAAAGAGCCCTTAGCTTCATTGTTATAGCTGTGTTCCAGTCTAAAATGGCATTAAATGAAATCTCAACATCATCTAGAGCTTTTTCTGTTTCTTCCTCTATAGGGTCAAGGGATTCTACTACTGGGTGGCCGTCGTCGTCAAATTCTATGAGAGAAAATGAAGGGTTTGCATAGCGGTGGCCTGGTCAAAAAGGTTCACCACACTGATAGCAAAGGCCTTTGTCCTGCCTTTGTTGTCGCATTAATTCCCACAAGTCATTCTTCAAATTTGTCACTGTCAAATTTGATGAGGAAGATGCACCGGTGTACGGGTTTCAGGCTTGTGACGTTGAGAATGGCAGAGCGCGAGTGTTACATGTGTTGCTATAGTTGGGTTGATATTTGGACAGGTTGACCCGATTCGAAGGCCAACTTTGGTTGGGTCTGGTTCCTCAAGTTGAAATGAGCCTTTTCTCAAATTTTAGGGCAAAGCTTGATGCTCGAAACATTAATCACGACATATGTAGGGGCACCTTCGATTTCAATTCTTCCTTGAGGCCATTTAAAAACACACCGAGAAAGCAGTGATTTGGCCAGTTTTTCACCCATGCAACTCTTCTTGCCCATTCCCTTCTATACTCTTATATACTACCAATTTGCTTAATACTACATAGGTGTTCATCGGGATTTAGATATTCTGGTGGACCAAATTTTCTTCTAAAAGTTTCACCAGCTCCTCCTAATAAAGCATGGTTCAATCAATATTTATCCAAGAAAATAGATTGAAAGCGTCACCATCTAGGTACATCACCACTATTTTCACCTTGTCATCTTTTGGGGTATTCAATATTTATCGGCCTTTAGGACCCAGACATGTGGATCGCTGCCATTGAATTGTGGAAATTCAATTTTTGCATGTGGCGAGAGATGATGGTATTCATATTCATCATCAATGTCATCTCCCCACTATCGGTGCTTCTTCTTCGTATTGTTTCATGATTGCACCTCAAAATTTTCCACTTTGTCTCGTAGCTCATTAAGGGAGTTTAGTTTAGCGGCAATGGCAGCCAGAGGATCTCCATGAAATGGGTTGCCGGAATTATTATTGTTTGTAGTGGATGAGCGTGGATCGCCATTAACTTGGTTGCCGAAATTGTCATCGTTTGCAGCGGATGAATGTGTGTTTACCATGACAGTCTTCGGATGATGACTTTGATACCAAATGATAGTTAAAGGTATGAAAAGAAGATAAAACCACGATAGTGCTCTCCTACTTCTCTCTTAGCGAGAATCTCACTATAGAAAGAAAATAGAAGCCAAAGAGAATCTTTATTTTTGGAATAATGTTTATTAACTCATTCCTTAGCACCAAATGGAACTAGGTATTTATAATTGCAAAATACAATGGAAAATAATGACTCTCCCAACATTCTCAGGACATAATGCATAATAATCAGGAAACATAACTGACTTCCACTAACTAAGTAGAATTAATTATTTAATAAATAAATAAATAGACTCAATAATCTGAATTAGTCAAGGAAGATTAATTCAAATACCACCTCTCCTAGCATCTCTCTTATGCTTTCTCTTATTAGTGATCTGGTGCCTATTAGATTGCTTGTGTCTGGTGGAAGAAATAGTCAATTTTGGCAAAGTTATAAGAAAAATTCTCTTTATGTGGATACCAATAAGGTGTAACTAGGTAGTTAACTGGTGTGCTTGGAATGCGATGCTAGAGAAATGCTCGAAAGATTGAGTTTTGCAACCCTCTTCTTCCTTGGCAAAGATTCTAGCAGAAGAATTAAATGCTATCTAGGAAGTACATATTTCTTTGTTTTTTTTTTTTTTGCAATTACTATTGCATTTATGTTATTTTGTTCCTCATAGCTGTTAATGCTGGTATATTGTTGCATGTTACTGACTGCATAGTTAATGATAATGAAATACCATTTTGATGCCGAAAAAAAATAGTAAGGGGATAAGCACTTTTGTAAATTGGAAAAAAGACCATGCTTTGTTTAGCTCTGATTTTAGCATAGAAAGTTCTGTTCTACTTTTAGGGGGAGCAATTCCATGCTTATGAAATACAGGATTTTTGTAGTATAATAAATAGTCTCGAAGCACAGCTTTTTACATTTATTAAAGAAACCCTTTTCTAGATGATGATCAGATAGGGGCTTTTTTAATAAAATATAACAAACAGTAAAAATAATTAAGCATATACTATAAAAAATATTTAACAAAATATAACACTGCAAATCGTTTTCAGTAGGAACAATTTTCGAAAATTGTTCTTATAAGGAACGATTTCTGTTTAAACCTTGGGAATAGGTTTAAGTCGTTCAAACCTTGAACAACTTGCGACTGACAATTTGTTAGGACAAGTCGTTCAAAAGATGAACGACTTCTGCAATGCAGAAGTCGTTCAACCTTTAAACGACTTCAATTGCAAAGGGAATGGACTTTTTTTTTGAAATATGAATTTATTATTTTTTTTATAAAATTTAATAAAAATAATAAATATTAAAAGCAAAATCCTAAAAAAATTACTAGAGCAATTCAATTTTAGAGGAGAGAAAGCGAGAAATCCTAAATAAATGTTTTTGTAATTTTTGTCAGTAATAACCAAAATTGCGACTGAATTTTTATGCAACATCTAGTTTTATCCTATAAAAATTGGATGGGCGCATACTAATAATTACATAATGATACAAATAATCATTACAAAGTTAGGATAAAAGAATATAAATAAAATAAAACAACCCTAAAAATAATGACTACCGATGTCACATCTAGTTCTTGGCCGCGTTCGCTGTGGCCGTTGTTGCTGTTATTGCTGCTGCTGTTGTTGTTGTCGTGCATCAATTTGTTGAGGTTGAGGTGGTTCATTTATTTGGATACTTGATGATGCGTTTGGATCAAAAAGCCACGGCAATACACTTAGACTCACGGACTGTCTAGGAATGGCAAAGGATGAATGTGACGGTCCACCACGTTCAAAAGTAAAAGGATCATTGTATACAGCCTAGAATAATGTATATTTATCAAGTAAAGATGTGAATGGCTAAGATTGATGTGGATAAGGTGGGTTGGAAGGGGTTTGAAAATGGGAAGACGACAACGGTGAAATGGAATAAGGTTGTGTGGCACTTGGACCTCCTTCTTGGGTTGTAACATTTTCATGCACAATCAGAGGTTGGGTGGACAGGTAACTGTGACGACGTCTTCATGGCCTTTTATGAGGAATTTGTGGCCGAGGCAGCTCATTTGTTGGACGAGCAGGTTAAGGACTAAGGTCAAATCGTGGCTCTCTAAGAGCACACAGTATGTTTCTTTAGTGTTCCACAACTCTATCTCACAAATCAACACAGTCCGAGCATCTGTCACAATCATTGACTATTAACCTGTATAATTGCTCTGCTATGTCTGACTGAAATAAATAATAAAACATGGGGTTATAATACATTTGATATGAAGAAAAAAGCATGTCTTGATGAGAAGGAAAAGGAAACGTTATCGCACAACTAGTATCATTAGTAGTTGGTTGAATCCATCGTCTCATATGGCGCCAGTACCATTGCATGCATTGAGACGTCCTTGGAAGATGATCATACGCCATTGGAGCAATAGCAATAGCATCTTTTCTACAAGCCCTGACTCTCCAATTGCAACTGTCTCTATAGTGTATACATCAGTATTCTTCATATTTTTTGCTGTTAACATATACCCTAAATGTATGATGCACTTGAATAGAGTATAGATTGATTGCACGGATGTCAATGAACCTTTTTCCAATAAATAACTCTTCGTTATCACTAAAATTTAGAAATTCTTCTAAATGACCGAACTCATGTGGCACATGTGTCTCATCATGAATTTGTGATAGGAATGCAATTGCACGATCGTTGTGGTCATTCCTCACTTAATGGTCATAATCACTATTTTCATCATCATCCTCGTCGACACCACTCAAGAAATAATCATATTCATTCTCATCGTCATTAACAATGTCTTCTACATGAGGCAAATGAGATACTGGTTTATTGGTGTCACTTATTAGGGGAGGCTCAAATGAGTGGAAATGTTGCTCCTCATTCGTAAACATGTCCCTGCTGCATTACGTTAATATTGTTGCTACTTGATGGAAACATATTTCCACCAAAATTCATCATTTGTTGTGACTCAACATTGCCATCATACAATAAATCACATATGTTGGCATACAACTCCGTACATTTCGTGTAAGTTGGT
>JBAGKO010219709.1:0-12619 GCA_037177275.1 Acacia concinna
TAATTAGTTTAGTTAGTAATTAGGAAATTACTTAGGATTACCAAATAATAGCTCCTTGAGAGAAGAATGACTGGTTGTGCACTATACTGCATAATTAGGTGCAATCAATATGACGAGCGAAACAGGCGATAGTTTCGGGATTGAATCAATGGTCTCTGCCACAACTTGTTGAGTGTAAGTTAGAGTGAGGATAAAGATAATTGGATTATTTGTTACTCAAAGAATGTTTGATTGTCAACAAGAAAGATCTATCCATCAATAAAGAAAGTCTCAACATCAAGCTAAGAGCTTCAAGGGATGATAATTAATGTTATACATTTGATATGAATTTTAATCCTAATATAAATTATTTTATTAGTAAATCATAAGAGTCTTGGATTTGGCATAAAATATTGGCACATGTAAGCTTGAAACAACTTGGCAAACTTGTCAGGAAAGATCTAGTTTTGGGACTTCCAAAATTAACTTTCAATGAAAAAGAAATTTGGATTCATGCCAAATTGGAAAACAAATTAGGTCCTCTTTCAAATTGAAAAATCATATTTCCACTAAAAAAACCCCTACAACTCCTTCACATGGATTTGATAGGTCTTGCACAAGTGAGTAGTTTAGAGGAAATTTATATACTCTAGTTATAGTAGATGATTTCTCATGTTTTACATGGACAATATTTCTACCATCCAAGGACAAAACTTTTGATGAATTTATCATCTTTGCTAGAAAAGTCCAAAATGATAAAGGTTGTTCAATTGTGTCTATAAGAACAGATCATGATGGAGAATTTGATAACCAAGTCTTTGGAGACTTCTACGAGGAACATGGAATAGACCATAATTTTTTAGCACTATAGACACCCCCAACAAAATGGGGTGGTAGAAAGAAAGAATAGAGTACTTACTGAGATGAGAAGAGCAATGCTAAATGAAAAAGGAATATCTTAAGTCTTCTAGGCAGACGCAATGAATACAGTGTGTTATATCTCAAATTGTGCCTATATCAGAAAAGGACTTGAGAAAACTCCATATGAGATTTACAAAGGAAGGAAACTAAACATTGCTCGTCTTCACATTTTTAGCTACAAAGTGCTTCATTCACAACAATGGTAAAGAAAACCTTGGTAAATTCGATCCTAAATTTGATGAAGGTCTTTTTCTTGAGTACTATAGTAGAAGTAAAGCATATAGAGTTTATAACAAATGTACTAGTACAATAGAAGAGTATATTCATTTTGTGTTTGCTAAAAATGAGTCTCTGACAAATTTTGGTAAAGAAGATATGGATATTATTTAAAAACTAGGAGACTTAACTCTTTCAAATGAACCTATTCCATCTATTGAAAATAATGATAAAAATGATTTTTTCCTATTTTTGAAAAAGATCAACCTAAAGCTCGGCTTTTTAACAAAGATCACCCTATAGATAAAGTTATAGGCAATATTTAATAAGGTATTAAAAATAAGGGTAGAATTTTGAATGAAGTAAGTTTTTAAGCATTTATTTCAGAAATAAAACCCTCAAGCATTGAAGAAGCTCTCTCTGATAGTGACTGGTAATTGCAATACAAGAGGAATTAAATCAATTTAAAAGAAATCAAGTTTGGAATTTGATACCGAGACCAAAGGATCATCAGTGATTGGTACAAAATAGGTATTCAAAAACAAACTTGATGACTCTTCCATTATTGTAATAAATAAGGTAAGCCTTGTTGCAAAAGGATATAATCAATAAGAAGGAACTAACTATGAGAAAATGTATGCTCCAGTAGTAAGATTGGAAGCAATACGAGGCCTCTTAGCCTTTGCATGCATTAAAAGTTTTAAATTATATCAAATGGATGTGAAAAGTTCATTTTTGAATGGAAATATTGTGGATGAAGTTTATGTTGAACAACCTCTAGGTTTTGAAGATGTTACAAAACCAAACCATGTATTTAAACCTAGAAAGGCTTTATATAGTTTAAAATAAGCTCTTAGAGCATGGTATGAACAATTAAGTAGACCATCAATTTGTCAGAGGGAAAGTTGACAGTACTCTTTTTTATCAAACACACCAAGAAAGATCTATTAACTATACAAATCTATGTGGATGATATTATATTTGGTGCTATTGACAAATGTCTCTGTTAAGATTTTGCTAAGTGTATGCAGGGGGAGTTTGAGATGCCAATGATGGGTGAATTAACCTTCTTCCTTAGACTCCAAATCAAGTAATGGAAGAATGAATTTTTTATCTCTCAGATTAAGTATGTCAAGGAGTTATTGAAGAAGTTTGGCATGGATCAAGCCAAAGGAGGAGACACTCCAATGAGTTCAACTACTCTTCTAGATTAATATATAAAAGGACTAGACTTCAATATCACCAAGTATACAGGGATGATTGGTTTATTGCTTTATCTCATAGCAAGTAGACCAGACATTCAGTTCAGTGTAGGCATATGTGCTCATTATCAAGTGGCTCCAAAAAATCACATGCAGAAATAGTCTAAAGAATCTTTAGATATCTTGCTGATATAATGGAACTAGGTATTTGGTATCTAAAAGGAGGATTAGTGTACCTTATAGCATATTCTGATTCAAATCATGCTGGTTATAAAACAAACAGAAAAAAGTACTAGTGAATAATGCCAGTTCCTTGGAGGATCAATAGTATCTTGATTCAGCAAGAAACACAATACTATTTCCTTATCATCTATTGAAGTTGAGTATGTAGATGCCAAAAGTTGTTGTGCTCAAGTATTATGGTTGAAATAACAATTACAAGATTTGGGAATTCATGTTAAAGAAGTTCCCATATATTGTGATAATACTAGCATAATAAGTCTACCAAAGAATCCTATATAACACTTAATAACCAAACACATAGATGTCAGACACCACTTTATAAGAGATCATGTACAAAACAAAGATGTAAAAGTAGTATTCATTTCGATACATCTTCAACTTGTTGACGTCTTCACCAAACTACTAGCAAAGGATCAATTTCTTCACATTTGAAGAGAATTGGGAATGGTAAATCTTAATGAGTTGTAAGTTAGATCCCATTCTTAGCTTATGAATTTTGATAATAATTTTGCTAATCTAAGCATCAAAGTATGCAAAGTTTGTTTTGTAGGATAAACTCATGCATAAGTATCTTCAAGATGGGAAGAAACTAAGACTACAAGGCAAAGAAGAGGTTATGTTCTTTAAAATATTTATAACTTAGTCTTATCATATCTTTAAACTTTAATCAAGAAAATATATCCTTGAAACTTGAGTCTATAAGTTATAAAAACTTGAATTATTGAGTAAAAGACTTGGATTTTTTCAAAATATTTCAAAGATGAATGTCTCAAACTCAAGTTCATACTATCAAGACTTGAGTTTTCATGAGAATTTTGAAAATGAGGTATGAATTAGAAATTTATTTAACCTCACAAACTCAAGTCTAATTTATGTCAAAACGCGAGTTTCATTTAAGCTTTTAATCCAAGTTTGAGATATGATAGAACACACAATTTTTCATATCACTAACACCAGAGTTTTGAGTCTTCCTAGCCTTAATCATTGATTCGTTCATTCATTCATCTCTTTTGCAACACTTGAGTTTTATTCCTTTCGACACCCCAGTTTTGCTTGTCTCAAACTTAGCTTTAAAATTTTTAAGAAACACTTGGATCTTTCAAATTGCAATACTAGAGTTTTCAAAACAAAATTGAGTCTCTTCCTTCAATTTTTTTTGAAGACTCAAGTGTTACCTTCACCAACACTCGACTAGCGGAACAAAAGGTCTCATTTTTTCACTAATAAATGTGACTGATCGAGATCATTTTTGTCACCTGAATCGATTCGTCAGATTGATTGCACCTAATTAATGCAGTATAGTGTACAACCAGTCATTCTTCTTAAGGATCTATTCTATTGGAATTGCTAAGTAATTTCCTAATTTCTAACTAAACTAATTAGTAGGTTAATTAGGGGGTTTTTGTGGTGCAAATATACTAAATTAAACTAAATCTAATTAACAATTTTTTTGGTTTTTTAGGGTTTTATTTGATTTCTAATTATAGGTCTAGCCTCTCGATGGTGGTTACTCAGTTATCCTCGCTCTCAAAAGATTATGGGAGTTTTATATTCTTTAAGTTTATTTTAGAAACCCTAAGCAATCGCTTAGGTCCAATGCTTTAATTAATTAAAAACTTCCTAGAATCTTAGGTTAGTTAATTCTTAATTAGAATGTTGTTATTTTCTCTTAGAGTGCTCTTAGGATGGATGCATGAATAAATTCTCGAATTGTCTATCAACAACCCGAGAATTATGCACGATAGGAAAAATTGATACAATCATTTCAAATAACCAATCACACATAATAAGTCTTTAAACTTGGATAAATTGATAAATCATAACTTCATACATCAACCTCATAAGCATAAAGTTTAGATCTTTTAAATTACAATCCTAATAATAAATTCCATCATCCAGAAAATTTCTTAAATCTAGGAGAATTGCAAGATGAAGTAGAAGAATTGAAAGATCTAAATGGTTTACTCCCCTAGTTATAACGTAAGCTCCAACCTTACGATTCATCACTAAGAGGCTAAGGTGTTTAGCCTCTCATGCCTTTGATCATCCCGTTATCACGATCTGTCTTCGAATCCATGAGATGCAAATGAAGGTATTTGGTGAGGATTATGGTGGATTAGGGTTAGGATGTTTGGAATTGGTGGAATTTTGGGTAGATGGAGGCTAGGGTTATGGATTAGGGTTCTTGGGTTGAGAGGATTTGGAGAGATAGGGTTTCAAGCTGCTTACTCTGAAATCTCACGAGTAATCACCCTACTAAATTCGTTAATCAACCCCCTTTTATAGTTAATTACAAACCCTAATCAAAATCTTATATTTTCTGATTACGGACTGAAGTCGCAACCTACATGTCTTCAGGTCACGACCTTGCTTCGTGAAAATTCCCTCTGGCTTGACTTTACTCCAAAACACACAACTTCATTAAATCTTCTCAGGTCGCGACCTAATAGGTCCAAGTCGCGACCCCAATGGGCAAATCAACACTCTCCATGTGTTTGGGCCTTCAAGCTCCGGTGTCTCCATCTTGGGCTCCAGTTTTTCCTTTGCTTGCCTGAAAACATAAACAAAATACCTTTGCCAAGGCAAGTGAAGGATTTTATAAAAGATATAAAATAATCATATTTTTACCCATAAATTATCAAAATACAATATTTAAACATTTAATCCATAAAGTATTAATATCATGCAAATTGTGGGTAAATGTGTGCAATTAAGATATAAAATACCCAATAAAACCATATAAATATCATGTCTTATCAGTGACATTTTACCTTTCATTCAAGTCAAAACCTAAGTGTCACAACTGGAGACAAAAGGCTTCACCTCTTTCATTAATGTAAAACGCGACACTTTACCTTCTTGTCTTGACAATAAACCTAAGTCTTCTCCCTAAATCGATACAACCTCCATATCTTTTTTCTTTCAAAATTTTCAAACTTTCCATCTACCAAACAACATTTCTTCTTGATGTCTTCAAAATAAAAAACCCTAAAATATTCTAAACTGACGGCCCTCTTGGATTTTGACATTGTAAAGAACAATGGCTTTCGGACTTTAGTATTTCAATAGAGTTTCTCATCACTCAACAATTTAGTATTTCAGACTTTAGTATTTCAATAGAGTTTCAATAGATTTTGACATCAATCCACATCGTGGGTCTTCAAGTTTTGTGATCTCAACATCATTCTTGACTTTCGCACCCTTCCACCATCACTGTAAGCTCATTGTTATCTTTCTCGCCAAATTTACAAGCTTTCATTTATCTAAATTATCAAAATGACTTGGATGAAAGCCTCTGAGTTGGGAAATAAGGAAGGTTTAGGGGATATAGACAAAGAACCACTAAAGATAGTTTTAAAAGAAAATAAAGAGACTCTGACAAAGAAAAAATTATAAGAAACAAAGGATAAACTAGAGAAGAAAGTCAAATCATGGGTACAAGATCCTTTAGTTCAAGCTCCTCCTAAAGCTAAAGGCATTGTGATAAGAGAACCACCAATCACTCAGTCTCAATCTACTTAGAAGATGTATATGGCTAGAAAAGGAAAAGAAGTGGTGCAACCATCACCACAATCAAGTCTATTATCTTTCAAAACACTTAGCCAAGTGAAGGAATTGGCTAAGAAGGTATTGATCAACATTTTGGATCAAGCATTTCATAGCTCTAAGGATAGTGGGTTTAAAGCCAAGAGACCACATTCATATCCAAAAAGGAAGAAAGTTTCTAAGGCTCTTTCGACTTCCCCAGCATGACCAATTGATGATACAATCCCTCCTGCCAACTTCAATATTGATTATCTATCTGCAACTCTGAGGTTTACAGACAAATTTGTAGAAAAGAGATACAACATTGCTTATATTATGACTCTACTCATCTTCGTACATCAGTTCAGCTTGACCTATCTTTGTATTTGGCTTTATATGAGCCATGGATATCTCTGTCTCAACTCTATTGTGAGGATGTGGTTTGGCACTTCTTTGCTAACTTAGAGGCAATGCCAAAGTCTATTGTGAGCATGATGTTCTCTCTGTTCAAAAGAGATCCATATCCATTACTCCTACCAAGTCCAAGTTTATGATCACTCCGAGCCCAAGTCCTTCTCTAAGCTCAACTTTCGCTTGGCATCCAACACTCGCTTAGCCGACACTCGAGTTCAGACCTTGATGTGTGAGTGTTGAAGAGAACTTAAAGGAACACTCGGGGTTTGAGGGAACACTTGCTGTGATACTACTGTAAGTGTCAAACTTGACCAAGACTTGAGTCTTGGTGTGTTCTGTTCTTCTCAAATATATTTTTCTTTAAGATTTTAAATCTTCATACTTTTACATATTTCCAAAACAAAAACAATTTTTGTTTAAATAACTAGGATCAATATGTGTTTCTAAATATGTTTATGAAGATAAGAACTTCCATATTTGACTTACTTTCTAAAATAGTTACTCAAATATTTCAAAACAGAAACTTTCAAGTGAAGTCTAAATGTTAGAAGCTCATATTTGCAAAATCACTGTATGTGTTAGAACATTAAATGCAGACTACCAACTACTTATAAAGTTGAAGAACATTCTCTCTCAAATCTCAACGGCTATTGTTCTTCTTAGAGAGTATAATTATTTGCGTATCATAACCAATTCAATCCGAGGAAGCTACCAAGTCTAACAAACATTCAAATGAGTCACAACAGATATCTCAATGGTCACAAACCTCAAACAACCTATAAAAGACTAAGGCATTTAAGATACTTAACTAACAAAACTCAGCGTGTTGAATTCTCTTAACCTTTTATTAAGTTTCGTAGCTTTATCATTTTTATTAAACTTCAGTGTTTAGTATTCTAATCTGAGAGAGAGAGAGAGTTCTTAAAAATATTCATTTAATCATTCAAGAGATACTCAAGGTAGAGGGATGTTGAGAGGGGACTTGGATTACACACTGTAAGGGGTAGTAATCTGTTTAGTGTTCAATCGAGTCTATACTGTGATACTAAGAGCATTAAAATTTTAAAATAGTGGTATCTCAGTAGAATACTGAGGAACTAGACGTAGGTCAATGGGTTAGACTAAACCAGTATAAAGATTGTGTTTTAATTATGTGATTAAAGAGTTAATTTCTTTTTAAATCACACAATTCACCCCCTCTTGGGTGAAAAGCTTGCCTCAACATTTTCAACAAGCTTAAGCTTATGTAAATTAATAAAGATTTATAGATGAAAATTGAAGATAACTCAGGTTCATAATTTCCAATAGGCTTGAGTTAACAAAAGAAAGAATTTTGGATTTATAAAGAGAAGAAGAAAAGAAATGCCAAGTGCTTGAGTCTATAGTATGAGCCATCGAAGGTTCTAAGAATTGATTTGAAGTGTAAAAGATTTTTGAGGATAAAGCTTGAGTTCAAACTTGAGCTATTGAAGATTTAAAAAAAAATTGATTCATAAATAGAGGGAGCTTGAGCTATTAGTTAGAGAAAAAAATATAAGAGAGAGAGCTTGAGTCAATTTTTTTTATATAAACCTTTTGACTTGCTGAAGGAAATTTCCCATAACAATGAGTGGCTTGCTGTTATGGGAATATTTTTTTTATTTTTTAAAGTATAACTCCCTTATCCTTCAGCAAGTGACTCGCTGTAATAATATTAAAAAATTATTATTATTATTATTAAATTTTGAAAACCACTCTCAAGATCTTTGAATGTCTTAAATCATGTTCTAAACACATCATAATTAATTGCTTTAATTTAGAAACTTGATTTTCCTCTGATTAAAACAGATTTCTCTTACAATTATTAAAGATGGTTTGGTTATCATCAAAACATAAAACATGGGATCTAACACATATATATTGAGGAGGATCACCAAAGCCCCCTCATAACCAAGTGGGTCCCAACCCCTCTACTTGGTTGCAACTCTTTGTCAATAAAAAAAGCCTCCAAAAAAAACTACCTCCCCCACCTATGGGAATCCAACTCTATTCTTTTGGTAAAACAATTTTTCCTAGTTTTTAACCTTAACTTTAAAACTTCACAACCTTGTGTACGAAATTGAAATTCCTACGTTTTACCTATCAAAATGAAGCTTAGCATATCCTCTACTCTCATGCCAAATTACAGAATCTAGATAAGTCATTTGGTATAAAACAAAACTTATACAAGATTACTATTCCAATACAATTTCCAACAAGCATTTTCAGAATATGTATATACTTATAATCAGCAACATAGCCTTTACCCTTAGACTCCCTTTCCATTCCTCCTTGATGATTTAGACCTTAGTTCATGGTTGTTAATAGGGGTGAGATTCTTGAGAATCCCAATAGCAAGTTACAATAATACTAATTTCAATCAAGCAAGCAACATGTGATAAGCATGAAATTATCTTATGGAGCTAACATGCTTTGCATGCCCTATGGTATCATCATCTTAGTGCACTTCACATTGAACACAAGCTATAGCATTTACATATTAGGAGTGCAAAAAATATAGTAGTCATCATCATCATCATGACACAAGCAAAGCAATCTCAAGCTCAATCAAACATGCACATGCAAAATCACAAGCTAAGCAAGCAAGTAATGACATTAGTAATTATGTAACTATCTACCTTGATCTTTGACCTTCTTCTTTGGCATTTTAGTTGTGGTCTTCTAAGGGTCTCTTCTACAAATGTCAAACCCTAATCAAGCCAAGAAGGTACTCAACCATCAACAACAATCATAAACACCAAAAAAATTACTTGCTAGAATGTAAACCCTTCCCTTAATCTTTTTGGTAAAAATTATGTGTAGAATCCATTTTAGGACTCAAAATTATGAAATCAAAACTCCTCTATCCAATAATTGCTCAAAACCGAATAGAAGGCAGAAGTGGAGTTCAAAATCCCAACTTGTTTTTTCCAAAATTCTTCATTGATTTCATTTGCTTTAGGGGCTTCCCCTTTAGACTAATCTTACACAAAATCCTGATTTGAATCTAATGGAAGCATCAAAATATGTAAATTCTAGTCACAAACCCTTAAAACATCCACAAAACATATGGACATCCTAGGTTTAGAATTTTTAGCACAAGATTTCTACCTTTCAAAAATCCTATACTTGTTACCAATGCTCCCAAAATTATGCTGATAGGTTAATTCTACACACACAAAAAAACACTATTTGAACACAATGGAAGCATAAAAAATGAGACCTTTTTTTTATACATCAAAATCCCTCTCCTTTCCATTGCCGTGTGCTGACCGAAACTATAGGGCTTGGGAGAACAAAAAGATTTTGCAACTTCCATTTCCATAAACTATCATAGTTCTACCTCTAAACACTTCTTTAATCATAGATAACTCTTAAATCATCTTTTCCATATGTTTTAGAGAATTGGACAGCATTTCCCCTTCACTTTCATGCTTCCAAAAATCACCAAACTCAAGATAATATCATCGATAGCATCAACATATGGTAAAAAACCACTTACCTTGACTTATGGCTTGATCCCTCTTTCCTCTTCTTTCTCTCTTCGTCACTATTTTTCTCTCTTTTTCTAGCTGGTCGACTTGCTCAGCTGAAGGAGAATGATAAAATGACTTAATATCATTCATTTATCTAAATAGTACAATTTCCACTTCCTAATTTTCCCTCACCTTTTTCTAATTTTTCATGCATTCTATTAGTTACTTTTTGGGATGCAAATTTGATGTGAATTCAAACTAAAGTTGAACTAAATATTGTTCATCCTATTAGCTTTAATTCCAAGAGAAAATATGACCTGCCAGATGAATTTTCTACAGAGCCGGTATATCAAATCTCTGAAAATTCCAAACTAATTGTTATTAGTCTCCAAATAATTCAAGGGTACTCCCCAATTTTTCTTATACATTATTTCCAACATTCAGTATTCTTCCTAGAATTTTTCTGAACTTGGGCTTTCACCGATAAAATTTCGGATAGAAAAACCTAGAAATTAATCTCCATATCCTTTTGGACTGGAAATAATTTCATAATTCATTATAATTATTGGGATAATATTTCTTTCATTTAGATAACTTTTTGGAGGCCTTTGGGTATTTTTTAGATTTAATTCGAACTAATTCTTCCTCTTTAATTAGCTAGAAATTCCTATGAGAGTTGGAAAATTCATCTTAATTTATTTTCCACCTTCCTTCATCCTTTGGGCCTCATAAGCTTTATTTGGAGAATTTTCCCTTCATCCCTTGAATTTATGGGAATTTGTATTAATTAAATTACTTTTAATTAGCCATAAATAGCTATAATTGCTAGCAAAATCATGTTACCTCTATTACTTTAATACCTTAACATCATTCAATATATTTTCTCATTACTATCTAGCCCTTAATAATCCTGAAATAATTCATATCTTACACATGAAATTCATGATGTTACAATTTCCATGTCTCAATATCCCCATTAATTGACATTAACTAAATTTTATATCTGTAATGTGTTTTCATTGGGCTGTATGTAATTCTTCCAACTTCTCAAAATGGATTGCATTGGATTACTTGATTTATCAAAAGATTCATAAAAAATAGCATCATTCCTTTATAACCATAGTTTCCAAACCGATGCTCCCCACATTAAAGCCTAATCAAGACTATTAGCTATCCCCAAGTAGTTGCTTAAGTTCATAGCAAACCAGTTTTTAAGATTTGTAGCAAAAAATTATTATAGTACTTGGGTTCTACTATGGATAGCCATAATTTCTTGGCATATTCACAATCTCTAAAAATGTGTAGCTCGTCTTCCTTTTCCAGGTTACAGTGCATGCATTCATCAGATGTTGTGGACCATGAACCATGTCATACATTTGTGGGAAGCCTATTATGATAAGCTACACATATAAACACTCTAATTCTTTCAGCCCCACACCACTTCTAGATTTTCTTATATGTTTGATTATATGCATTATATAGGGGAGGTTCGATCAAGTAATATGCACTTTTGACTATAAATTCTCCATTGTGGTTCACTTTCCATAGCATGATATCACCCCCATCTCAGATCTAGGAGGTAGTACTATAGATATGTGATATAACACTTCTGCTCTAATTAATTGGGCTAGTGCATTGAACTTTCTAACACCATTGTGATAAATCATTAATTTTACATATTTTATCCTACCTTATTTAATTAAGGGCAAAAGGGAAAATATGCCATGGAAGTTTTGTTAGAGGGGCAATTTTTCCCTGGAAGTTTTGCTTGAGGCAAAATTGCCCTGGAAGAATACAAAGTGGGGCGCATCAGCCCTTCCCAAATGAAACCCTAACTGTCTCTGTTAAAATGATATGCTAATGACTAAAAATGACAAATGGCTAGGTGATGGTTTACAAGGTGGCACAGGGTGATGACAGGGCGAAAGGGCTGTGGCGAATGCGTTAAAGGAATCCGAAGGCAGTGAAGAACTGGTGACAAAAGTAGAAGGTAGTGACAACCCTAGCTGAAAACGTACAAAGAGATCAATGATGAAAGAATCTTCTATGAAAAAGTGATATGTTTAGGCGGGAAAAGTTGCATAGCTCGCATGTGATATATGAAGCTGGTACGGCTGGAGATTGGACAATATTGCAAATATCTAAAGAGAGATGTGGCATTTACACAGTTTTGAGATTAGTGGAGTTGTCAGCCATAAAGTTATATGTAACTTTATTGTATAGTGACAATGGTTTTTTCACTGTTAATTTATCTGTAGTTTGCAAATAAACATTGTTTATGTTACTTTATTTAGGATAATGGGGTTGAATCGTAAGTGTGGTGGTGGTCCCAATGCTTGGTCATGAAGTGGTCCCGAGAGTGATGCTAATGTGAAGTCAAATAATGAATGGGATTTGGGTGTTTTTGTACAATACTTTGATAGGCTTAAAAGGGGAGTTGTAGAAAGTAGAGATAATGATCCAATATTCTATTATGAGGTTGTGTAACACCCAATTTTTTTGGGTAATTCTTCAAGTAATAATGAGATTAAAATCTTATTATTTTATATGTATTTTTGGGGTGAATTATGAAGAAATGAATTTCTAAGAATTTCTATTTGGAATTTTATTAGTAAAAGCTTAATT
>JBAGKO010219720.1:0-12619 GCA_037177275.1 Acacia concinna
TTATTCATATGATGAAAGCTAGGCATAGCTACTGATTATTTGAAATCTAGTAGAGAGTTGAATTCCAACCTAACCATAAAACATAAAAAAATATTAAAAATCAATTAAAGGAAAAAAATTATGTGGAACAAGAGAACAAGAAGAAAATCATAAGAACAAACATACAAGATAATAGATCATATAAGAGAACAAGAGAATAGGTGGAAACAAAATAAAAAAAGAAACAAAGTCAGAGCTATTCAACATACCTTTTTCGTGGAGATCAATATGAAGAATAAGCAATAGTGAACCTCAAACTCTAATGGAGGTGGAATCATGGAACTAAGATAAATAAAGAAAGAGGAAACAGAAACGAAGAAGACACTAATTGAAAAAGAAGAGACAAAGTTAAAATAAGAGAGTCAAAAAAATAAGTGGGAGAATAAAAATAAGGGAGACAAATAAAATTTCTGTCTATTGTGGCACTTGTTTAAAAAAAGCCACAAGAAATAATATATATCATTAAAAAATTAAAAAGAAAAAAAGAAAAAGACTGCCTATTGGGGCCCTCATTTAAATGAGCGCTCCAAAAGAGTTACCTATTGGGGCGCTCATTTGAATGAACACCCTAATAGGGGCTCCTCTTCCTTCACGTGAAGGACTTTTTGTCTCTTTTTGTAGTAGTGTTTCCCAAAAAAGCACCACTGTAGGGTCATTTTTTTCAATTTTTTTAAAACAAATTTTTGACTTCCTATGACGCTTTTTTGAAAGAGTGTCACTATAGGGTCACCCACATTTGTGGCACTCTTTAATAGCTTTATTAAATATAAAAACCAACTTCCAATGGCGTTTCTTCTAAGAAATGCCACAATAGGTGCGTCGCTTTTGACCATTTTTGTAGTAGTGGGTATCTTAGGTTTTTCTCAAGTAGAGTTTATTAGCCACAAGTCGCATGAGACTTCACTACAAATTTGAGATCTTAAGGGACGCTTTTGCCGTATATTTTTGAGCTTGGGACCTTACTGCAAATTTCCCATAAAGATACCTTTTATATATGGGATAAGGTTCAATTTTACCTCAGAAGTTTTTGCCTAGGAGCTGTGGGCTTCTCAAAATTTTTTAGGAGCAATTTTAACTTGGAATTATACAAAATGTAGCAATATTACCTTACCTTAATAGTTGGTTAACTTTGACAGTTAAATAAAAAATTTTGACGAAAAAATGATACTCTTGAAAATCTCTCCCCCTTCTCCTCTCTCCTCACTCCCTCATCTTGTCTTTTGTGTTAGAGATGAAGAAAACCAGAGTGGTGACGGTATGCCCAAAAAACCATCTCACTTCACTCTCTCAAATACATATTCTTCTTATAGTCTTCCATACACAAAACAACCTCACTTTACTCTCTCAAACTTGTTTAATATAAAGAGGACCATTGAGTTTAAAGTCGTTCTTAAAATTTTGACAGGGATGGTGATGAAAAGATTTCTCCTCGGAGCTAAAACACTGGCTTGTCTTGAAGGGTGGGGAGATGTTGCAGAAAGAATCATAAATGGTAATAGAAACTTCGGATTCAGATGGCTATGGGTTGGTGAGTTAATTTGGAGGATTTCATTGCATTAATGGAAGGGGGAAAGAGGAGGAAAATATAAAGGACATAAGAGAAGCTTTCAACTTGTATAACACTGAACAAATTGGTTTTATTACTCCCAAAAGCTTGAAAGAGTTTTTTTTGGGTACACAGTCACCAGCCACTTTGTTTTTCTTCATGTCTAGTGGAAGAGATGACCTGAGGGAGTGAGGAGAGAGGAGAGGGAGATTTGCAAGAGCGTTGTCAAGTCAGCGTGCCACGTGTAATTTCTTGGTGAAGGCTTTTTATTTAATGGTTAAAGTTAACCAACTACTATTAATTAAGGCAGGGTAATATTGCTACAATTTTATACTTCTGACGTAAAATTGTTCTAAAAAACTTCTAGGTGTCTACTACTCCTAAAAGAAAATTTTTGGGACAAAATTAGACCTTATTCCTTTATATATTGAACTTTTTTTTTTTGCCAACATATATATTGAAAATTGTTGATTAGTTACTTTTAGTAAATTGATAAATATGCATTATTTTTCCAACAATAAATATGCATTACTAAAATGACACGTTCACTTATTAGGTGATAGTGGTGACAAGTGGAGGATGTAATTGTTTTTTAAAAGAAAAAAAAGTAGTGAATAATAAATAGAATTTATATAACCTAGCTCTTACCTTTTATGGACCAAATTGAGTAAAAATTTATATTTTTGCATTTGTGCCATGTATCTTTGGAATTTGATTTTTTTATGAAGGAATTTTATGGTATATAATTTTTAGTTAAGGGCCAACTCTGTATTAGTCAGGGATTACAATTAGGTTGTTTTAATATTTTTTGTATCTTCTAGCATATATATTTGTTGTAGTAGTTCTTTTTTGTCTTAGCTAGATATCATAGTTGTTCAATGCAATAAAAAAAATATAATTCACATTATTAGTTTTGGAAAAACTATCATATGTTAGCACGTATTTTTTTATGAAAAGAAAAAAATTGTTATTTATAGTAGTGCATGGTATACACAACAAATTATATATCGTAAAATACATCATGTAACAGATATGACAAGTGCCAAGGACCTGCTTACTTTTAGTAATAATTTTTACATGGGAAGATTTCACTAGCTAACATTGTAACGGCTATTAGTCGCTGGCCGGTATGAGCTGCTGTCTGAGTGTGAAAAGCAAGGCCTCTCGTAAAGCTTGTAGTTGTAAGTGTCTGAGACCAAGCTTAATTGGAGGTCAAATTGTCCAAGCATGTATTGCAAGATTCTCAAAAAATACTTGTATGGACATGGCTAATGTTATATTGCGACTGTTGAATAGAGAACAAGATTTTCCAATGAGTCGCATTGTCCTCGATTATCAGGAAGTGAACAGGAAGACTTGGCGACTGAATCTGTGAAGCATCCTTGGGTTGTGACTGGGTATGAGAAGATGTAATCAAATGAGCACGCATATTGATTGCTTCAATCAGCTGCATTGGTGAAAACTGTTGACCTGCATAACAAATTTGATTCCGCACAAACCACAAAGATTCCAAGATTTGAGAAGGCAAGAAAGTGATAAAATTCCCCAGATCTTTATGATTTGATAACCAAAACTCAATGTAGTTGGTAGTTGAAATAACAGGATTAACATCAAATCATAGACCTAAGATACTACCAAACCAACAAGCCTTGAAAATGGGCAGAGTATAAAACAGATGATCTAATGTCTCATAATCACAACCACTAGAGGTACAAATTTCGACCAATTAAAAAGGGAGAGATGGGAAAAATTCCTCAAATTAATTTTCAAACAAGTAGTTTAATTCTTAGAGGAAGTGGGGATTTCCGTAATAACAGACATACTTGTTTTTGATATTTACTTGCCTATCCTATATTAGTTAATAATTTGTGATAGCCATCCCAAATCATATAACAACTTGTATCATTACCTGTATGTCCATTTAATTGGGTCAGCAATATGTGAGATTGGAACAGGAATTGAAGCAAAGTGTTGTACTACATGACTAGGGTAAATAGTGGAGAGTAAGTGATGCTCCCATTTCCCAGAATTACGCAATATAAGGTCTGAAACTCTCAAATGAGGATATCTAAGACCAAACTTCTTCACATGCCACCAAAGCCAATCATCAAAAGAAATAGAATGAACATCACCCACTTCCCATGAAAGATTATCATAGATGAGTCCACCAACATTGAGAATGTTGTTCCATAATGGGGAACTATTTTAAGCAACCTTGAAGAGGTAACTCCTGTATGAAGTCATGTCCATAATTCATTGATCTCCATGAAAATAGCAAGCTTCTTCTAGGGGAGTTTGAAAACTCTTATAGGATGCATCTCATTAAGTGGGATGAAATGTGCCTTTCTTGTGATAATTATGGTATACAAATCACTCAATTTGTCATTATGAAGAAAACGTGCATAAATGAAGTATACATACATAGAATGACACGTTTTACATTATAACCACATAATAAACTTTATTGGAAAGTTAAGTATGCATTATTTGATTTTTGATGGTATAGATTTTGGTTTTAATAAATTGATCATTTTAAAATACAAACAATATATTCAAAAGAAAATACTTAAGATATAATGTTTTTTTTTAGATTCTGAATCTATTGAAATAGTTTTTTTTAAAAAAAATGTAAAACTACAATTATAAATTCATGATGCTTAGATGTCGAAATACAGAAAATTAATTTTTTATTAGGTTATATTAAATAACTTAAAGGATGAGACTACTTTTATTTTACTTATTTACAAATTATAATTCCATCTCGCTGTTAAAAAAAATCAACTTAAATGACTATGTTTATCATTGGTTAGCTAGAAATAATCTAAATGATGAGAATAATTTTTATTTTCAGGGAAAGGTCTAATTTGTCTTTTATTAAATGAATATGTTTTTCATTGGTTAGCCCTTTTTAAAGACTGCGTTTTGAAATTAACTTATTCCATTCAATAATTTAACAATCATCACAATAACTGCATTTTGATAATGGATTATTATATCGAGAAATTAACATACCATTAAGTATACCTTAGAACTAATATGGTCAAATGCTGATAATCTAAAATTTATGAGTAAATCGTATACCCATAAGATACTCATTATTTCTTTTGGGTTTTCAATTTTTTAGTCAACTATTTATATCATGAATTTAACAAACCAATCAATGTACTAACTACATTATTAGTAAAACAAGGTGGTCAATGTCACACCTTCCTTCTATAGCATTTACTTTACTATATTAGAGTTATTGAAATTATTAGTTATGACTTTAGTTAGGAAAATAAGGGAAAATTTTTTCTTCTTCTTAGGTTACTATTCACCTAGAAAAATCGAAATGACGCAATTCCAAACTCATATGAAAGCTCTTTCATTCCTCTTTAAGGAAAAAATAATCTCATTCATTGATATCATAGCATTGCACATGCACAGCTCCTCAAAGATGCACTGTTCATATGGTCAATTTGGCACTATTCATTTGGTCATTTTCCAATTTTCCATTATGTTTGGCCTAAATTTGGGAAGGCATAACTTTTGCTACAAAACTCCAAATGACATGATCTACCACTCTATTTACAGCAAGAAATACCCTCTATTAGCATGCAAAGACTCATGGTTAGATATAGTCATTTTCTCAAATCATAGCCATCCCAAATTTTAAGTCAAAATAGCCAAATATCTAGTGCCAATCTAACCATAATCATATGCTATGCTATTTTTCCCTTTTCCTCGCGATTCTCATGTTACTCAGACAGCATAACGGCTAAGGTAAAGGCATTCCCTTATCATTACATCATTATCAATACATCCAATATCTAGTACATACAATATATTACAATCATCCAGGAAACAAATAGGGAAGCTAAATAAACATGCTTTAACTATCTCTTCTCCTTACTTCTTGAGGTGCCTTCACTTACATTGTGGAGAGGGTAAGATTTCTGGATAAACCTCAGTAGCATAATTACAACCAGTAACATTTTAATGCAATGCAAGTCATGCAATATGCAATACTCGTAACTTACTCATCTAGTACCCTCTCTCTCTCGGCACTTACCGTGTATAGGGAGCATGCTTATGACTCTATCTCTATCACATAGCTATTGCATAAAAACAGAGAGTCATACATCTCATACATACTTGCTCAACCACAACACGGTTATACAAGCAATAGCATAAAGCAGACAAGTAAAGCATCTATGAGTTAAGGTTAAAAGTTTTAGCTACCAGTTATCCAAGCTAATACACGTGCTTTTCTTTGCTTCTTGGGATACTGGATGACTCCTCTGCGATGCCTAAATATAACATAACATTAAGGCATCAGTGCATGCTACTGTTACTAGCTCAGAACCCCTTTCCTCTTAAGCTTGGGTTCCAAACTACCCTTACCCTTTAACTGATTTTAAAGGCTTATTCTACACAATTTTTGCCTCTAAATCCATTTATGATATTCATTTTATCAAAATCACACTCCCTCAACCCTTCCCCCTTGGCCGAATAACACCCCCTTTTTGGGGTCCTTGGTGATTTCATCAGTTCAATGTTCCACACGTGTTCTTACAATCTTTTCTTAGGTAAAACACTGCTCTGAATATATTGGATCCATCAAACCAATGAAAATCACACCACATCTCATTCTAGGGTCCTTAGCCGAAAACCCTAACTTTCTCTCAAGGAAAGAACTCAACCTAAATCAAGTCTATACACCAACATATAGCCTTTTCTAGCCCTTATAAACCTCATGCAACCTCAAACTCTCCCTCCCCTTACTTGACCTAATCCATGGATAGCATTTCCCCCTTAGAAATTCCCTCAAAAACCATGAAAAAGAGGAGGAGAATGATAGGAAATATAGGATAAAACATACCTTGATTGATTGCTTGGTTGGTGTAGCTTAAATCTCCTTGAAATTCTGAGCTTTAAGGTTGAGTTTCCAAATGGCCAGAACCTCCCCAAGTGTTCCTCTTATGTGCCTAAAGGGAGGGGGTTGCCTGTTATTTATAAAAGAAGGGAGTGGCATTCTTATAAATAAGTGAAACTTTAAAAATTAATAAAATATTCCACCTCCTTAAGCCATTTGCGCCACCTCACCATTTCTAGCGCTCTCTTGGCTTTTCCTTCAAGCCAAGTTAGGCGCATGGCTTTGTGGGTCCTGTGAGGCCCACCTAACTCAGTATATCATCGAAACTTCTCCTGTACTGCCTTATTTAATCTGAAAACTCTAAAAAATCCATTCTACATCTAATAATTCCCAAATTTACCCAAAAATCCAAAAATATCCTAGAAGGCTACGATAAAAATTTCAAAATTTTTTTATGTTTTGAACTCCTGAAATCAATTTTTCTCTGAAAAAGTCCCTTGTATCGGCGATAAACCGATATTCAACAATTTTCCATAATTCCTCTGGACTTCTTCTCAACCTCCAAATAACTTTATAAATCTTCTAAAATATTATACTAATTTTTCTCAATTCCAGTCCAGAACAATGAGGCCTCTACATATCTGCTATAATTAATTTCTGGCCAAAAACCCCGGTCCGGCCAAAAATTAATAAAATATTTATAAAATCATTAAAAATTTATATGGCCTCTAAAAATGATTCTGACTACCCATGATGTTCTGGATGCTCTAAAATAATTTCTGAGATTTTATGGAATTTTCGGGCTTTCGAACCTGTTCAAAATTCAGCATCTAACTTAGTCAAATTTTTACTCTTTGCACATAGATTTTTCCTTAACTTTCACTTCAAAAGTCAGGAGATCTCTCTCTCCTCTCCTGATTATAGCCCTTTATTCATCCCACATGCCTCATCTAGACCTTGAAAAATATTAGGGTATATATGACCCTTAGTTTACCAAAAACTCTCTATCTAGGCCTTAAAAATTTTTGAGATGTTACAGTCAAACCTTATGACTACAAAATTTATTACTAAATCATTTTCCATGTAGGCCATGGTAGTCTAAAATATTGGCTTCACTTTTTAATGTTTAATCATTTATTGATTCCTGCATATTAGAAATCAAAATCCCCCCTTCAAATTGATCTTAAATTATCTTTCTTATTCATGCTTAGTTCCTTATTCAGTCATTTTTCAACATTTATTCCATTTCCTTCGTTGCATGGAAAATTGATAACTCCCTATTTTTAGATAAATTTAAGATATATTTTAATATATTTGGAGTTATCTATAATAAATTAAAGAGATTTAAGTCAGGTTTAGATAAAATAACAATCTTGAGCCTAATTTAAGTGATTTCATTTTAAATATCAAAATTGAGAAAACAAATCATAATCTTAATGATAAAAATAATTCTGATAAAAATAATAATAACAATAAAATTATATTTTTAAATAAAAGAAAGGAAACAACTCACGTGGTGTTATTGTTATTGTTGTTGTTGCTGCCACCATTATCTTATATTATAATATTATTATTAGATTTGATTTCATATCTCCATCATCATGCTTCACGGGAGAGCACAGTAGCTACGGATATGGATGTGCAGAATTGGACTCAATTCAAAAAAAGGATCACGCACAAATCAGGAAAAAAAAAGACCTATACGGGGAAATCATATATGAAGCGCACGATAAAAAGGGAGACGCAGAACAACACAGCGGCAGAGTTTTTTGGAGGGAGAAATCTGAACAGAGAACCAACGTGAGAACAGGAGGGAGACGTAGATCTGGTGAGCAAGCTTTGGATTTCATCTTCTCCTTCCTCATCCTTCGACAGCGAGAACTAGCAAGGGAGGCGGATCGTTGTGACACTGCGATTCTTCTTCTTTGTGTGGGCGTGAGAGCCACTGCAAGAACAGAAGACGCAAATCTAGAAACTAGAGCAGATTATTGATCTTGTTCTTATTCTTTGGATTAAATTTTTTTATCATTAGTTATTCTTGATTCATTGTCATGTGTTCTAAATTTAAATTTAATTTCTTTGATTTTAGTTTGATTCTGAACATAAACAGCTAAATTTCTTATCTTGGGATTATTTAAATCCTTATATGGATTGGGTATTTTATTGTCTCATTCTTTTATTTATGGATAAGGTTTCTTTTATATTAATTTTACTCTAAACTTAATATTTTTATTAATTAGTCACTAATAAGATAGATTAGTTTATTTGATTGATACTTGAAAGAGTTAAATTGAATATAGTTTGAGTATAACCATATGAGAATTTGAAATTTGCATGATAAATGGATAATTTTGTTCTCGAGATAGAGATATACTTGTTGACCTTATATAGCCATAAAAAGGATTTGATTTAGAAATTATTAGGATTTAATTAATTTATTAAGAGATTAATAGATTAATTAAGTTAAACACTTATTTGAAGACTTGAGAGAGTACTTATAGGTATAATAGTATCCTACGTTAGCATAATTGATCTTATCAAGTAAATAAAAGAAGGGATCTAAATAAATATTACTTTTTAATTATTCTTTCCTTAAAAATAGTTAGTTAGTTAAGTCTTTAAAACACAGTCGCTCAACCTAATTGAAAATTTAATTGAAATAATTAAACACTTATTTTGTTATAGTCCTCGTGAAAATAATTTTTTTATATTATTTACGACCCATGTGTTTGCGGTTAAGATAGACGCCTAACAAAAATATAGTCTACAAAAGCTAAACCCTAATCCCTGAGAAATGCTTTTAATTTTCAATGTTGATTTCATTTCCCAATAAAATTTGCTATTCATATAAAAGTATATATTGAAACAACGTTATATTATTTTATCCATATATGACTTTTCTAACCTGAATTAGTGGTTTATTATAATTCTTACTATTCATCAATGAATCATGTTTCAATGTGTTTTTAAAGGTTGTCATTATTTTTCCTCAACCAAACAACCATTAACTGACATTGGTCAATTAAAATTTTTAAAAATCTAATATTAGTAATGAGCAATGATTTGGCCTTCAAAATTACAATTCCAAAATCTTGGAATTGATCTGAAAAAAAAAATCTACCTAATCATTCATTTATTGTTTACATTCTAAGATGTCCATTCATGTCCTACTTATACATTTACATTAATGACTCTTGCTAGATGTATCATCCATGCACTCATCTGTTTTACTTAAATAGTATTAGGGTTATGGTCCTTTCTTCACAATATATTTTTACGATCATGGCAAATGTAAGCATATGTAATCTCAACTATTGGTCACACTCATCACACAAACCCGTCACTTGATCAACCACACCATCCTATCATTATGCCCTTAAAATTTGTTTTTTTTTTCAAACTTGCCATTAATTTCACTAATTTACTCATTCATTCATCATATTAAATTCAATCATGCCTCTCCTTTTGAACAATCTCTCTTCCCATTCATTAATTGTCCCATATTTCACTTTGTTCAAATGGTACTCATCATGTCATTATTCCCTTAAATTTAGTTTTTTATTTTCAAACTTGCCATTAATGTCACTAATCCACTCATTGGTTCATCATACTAAATTCAACCTTGCCGCTCCTTATGATCAATCTCTCTTCATGTTCAGTAATTGTCCTACATTCCGCTTTGTTCCAATGTTGCTACCACCCATTTTAAATATTTGTTTCATGACAAAATCAACACAACCAAAATGGCATTCACAAAAGTTTCCTTTGAGCAATTCTTGCATTGGCTGGATGGTTTCGTGCAAGGTTGTTTGGTTGTTCTTGTGTTTTTCTTCCAAGTCTCATGGGGGAATCACTATATTCAACATTATACTTGATGTTAAGGTTTGTTGTTTGCAGTATTTTATATTCATCAAATTCCATTTCATACGCGTTTACATTATTTGGTACTAATCTTTTGATATTTTGTTAATTACTCATGGTTGCCAGCTGGATAAATCTCATATGTTGCTTTTGTGGTATTGTTAAGGAAATCTGCATCTATATTTTTTGTAGTTTTGTGGTTCATCCTGGGGTCAATTGCATTAATTCATAGTTTTTCATTTCACTTTAAGAATGATGCATGTGTTACTAACGTATGTGTATCCCATTGTTATCTTTCATTTCCTTATTGTTGTTAATTATTTTTGCAGGATTTACATATTTCAGGAGCTTCCACAATGCGATAAAGGTTGTGTGTGTCATCAACCATCCATACATTGATTTATTCAAAAATGTTAACATAAAACATTTCGCTTAAGTGAAAGCATGAAGTCGATCTTTCGATTGTTCTACCTCTACATGTGGATATATTTTTCTACGGTGACTTATATTTTAAGAATCAATGTCTATGACTTTATTTTTGTTCTTTATAGTTTTGTATGAACCGGTATTGAATCGTGAGATTTATTCTAATGTAGTGATAATTTTGTACCTTTTTTTTTTTGTAATTGTGCTACTTCGTGTAATTTCAATTTCATATGGTATTGGTTTTTAATTTGTTGTGTACGAGTCCATCATTATTTCAAATTATTTTAATTTTCAACACTAATTTGGTATCCTTCATTATGGTTGTTATTACCTTTTTTATAAAATTATTTGTTGGTTTTATATAGCATCAAGCAACTCTTGCCCAAAAATAAATAAATAGTAAACACTAATTTTAGTTTCAAATAAACAACTTATAAGATATTGGATTTTTATTTATGGTGTTATTCCATTACCATATAGATTACTTGTGCCTGAGTTTTATGCTATGATTACTTATGTTCTTTATAGGCTAATTACAAATACAATTTATTGTTTATAGCAAAAAAATGATTCTATTTATTATTTTGAGTTGAAACATATTTTTTATGTTTCTTTTACACTGTGAAAAGAAAATTTTTCAATTCGCATGTTTAATTTAAATATAAATTATCCGAATAAGATGGGATAATAACTATGTAGTTATTACGTACTCATAAGAAAAGCTTATTGTATCTTACAATAACAAATTTTATAATTGTTGTTACAAATGAACATTAAGCCATCTCATGACATATAAACAATTAGTATGCCTAAAATTTTATAACATCCATCAATTGATAATGCCACTACTATAGGTCGAAACTTATCCGTATATCCAACGGGGTAGGTCGCTTGTTCTCTCTAAAGTCTTAGGAGAGGAATAACAGTATGCATTGATTGCACTAATTGTCAATCAAAATTGATTCAAAAAGTGGTATTTTGGACTGTTTCTTCATCAAGCAGACTGGATTGTCTCTTACTAGCAGGGGAGGAGCAGGTACATCATCAACCAAGTGAAGGAGTTGGATTTTTTTTTTCAAATATTTTATTGATATGTGCATGGCAGCATGTTTGCCAACTTAGCTCACTCCATTAGCTCATAGTTAATGGCGTTACTGAAAAATAGGCAAACTTAACACCACTAATGTACCAGGGACTAATGGCCACGGATGGAGTAAATTTGAGGGACAAAAAACAACTATTTCAAACCTTAAGAACAAAAACCAAAATAAAGAGAAACGTTGAAGACAAATAAATATGTTAACCCATAAGTAAATGATGTTTTAAAATACATACCATATACATATATGTTCGCGTTGGGTTAGCTAAGTGTATGTGAGCGGACTTGAATTGGTGTTGGAAGTCTCACATAGAATAAAATCACACTTAATAAATACTCCTTCCATCCCAAAATATAAGAGATAACCACTACTCTTACTTCGTCCTAAAATATAAGAGACATTTGAAGAATGTTTTGTACTTTAATTCTTTTTTTTTCAGTTTTGCCCTTATTCAATACCAACATATTAATGTTTGTGTTGACCATAAAAGTCATCATTTTTTAGAAGAGAAGAGAGGGGAAGGGGGAGAGAGTGGTGAATTTTAATAAGGGCATTCTCTCTCTTATTCCATATCTTCTCATTAATAAGGGTATTTTAGTAAAAATGAGTAACAATTCTGACATATTTATTGTTCTTAACCGCCATTTTAAACTACGAGATTTGGTTAAATATCTCTTATAATTTGGTGTTGGAGTTATAATATAATTGTGGATGTGTCAAATGGAACAAGTCCCATATTGTTTGGGAGTAAGAGTATCCAAGTGTATGAAAATAACATGCAAGCTTGGACAA
>JBAGKO010219751.1:0-12616 GCA_037177275.1 Acacia concinna
AATAGAGACTTTATTATAATTATGCGATTTCATGATACTTCTTTAACGTAAAATTTTTTATTTAGAACCTCATTGCAATTTTTTTAAAAAATAAAAGTAGAAACGACTATATGTTAGAAACAAAATCAAAGCATGTAGAAAGAAACTATGGACTTCACCTAATGACATTGACGGGCAGATTGGATCACATTCTTGTTCCGACACGACTCTTAGATTCAATGTAATTCCCACAAAATGTGGAGTCTCTGGTCAAACTGAATCTGGAAAGTGAGGACAAAAGTACCACATATGCGAGAGTGGGTCCAAATAATATAAGGGGAAATTGTAATTTGGTCTTAAAGAAGAGTTTTATAATTAAATGATCCTGTAAAATCACATAATTACAATAAAATCTCATAAATTGTCAATAAAGTTTATGAGTTGTTAATTATTAGTTTATGAAGTTGTCATTATACTAATAATTAACAATTCCATAAATTTCATTGACAACTCTACTAATTTTTTTTGGTAGTTATGCAATTTCATAGAACCGTATTATTATAAATTCCCTTCTTTAAGACTAAATCGCAATTTTTCTATAATATAACTTGTGCTCTAACAAGAATTCAGGCTGGGGTGCATGATGTGCACTCGACCGTGCACATAAAAAATGGGGCCTTCTAATTTTTTTTAAGTCTCTTTTCACAATTAAATTTTACATAAAATGAATAATATTTTGATATCTTATAGGCTCAAAATGGAGTTATTTTCAATTTTTTATGATTTTTCAAATTTAATACTTTAAAAGTGTGTAATTTTTCTTTCAAACACAGTATTAAATCTTTAAAAAATCATAAAAATTGAAGACAATTCTATTTTTAAGCCCTAAGATATCAAAATATCACTTCTTTTATATTAAATCTAACCGTGCATAGAGACGGAAAAGAAAACCCCCCATTTTTGCTGCACAGTGCACATCATGCACCCCAGCCCCAAGAATTCATCATAGATTAAGTCGACATTTAATCAGATATGAAGAATAAAAAATTGTGAATAAAAAATGCATATTTATCTTAGTTAAAACATCTAATTAGGTATTAGATGATTTTTTTTTAAAAAAAAAAGTTTCATTTTCTATAAAGAATACCAAGTGAGACACCTTTGATTAGTTTGATTGCAGAGACCACTAATTTTAATAAAGTCTGGCCCCGTGCTATTGGTATGGGCTTTTCCGTTTTCCCCCCTTTCAAAAGAAAAAAGGTCTTGCCATCTAATTTCTTAGCTAACAAGACAGAGTAATGGGGCTCTTAATTTATTCATCGATAAGCTCTTTCAAACTCAAAGAAACTATCAGATCATGAATATTCTTTCTAATCTTAATTATAAAGCCTTTGACTTTTTTAGAGAAAAATTAAAAAAAAATCTTAAAAAAACTAATTACATTACTTTAAGACATTAAAATTTGTCGTTTTTCCTTTAAATTATATTGTTTGACTTATAAACTAATATATAATGTAATAAAACATAATATATTATATAATTAAATAATGTAATTAGCTTTCTTAGAACTTTCCTAGGATTTTCCAAAATACCTTTATAGTTAGGACTAGAGGGAGTACATGATTTTTATTCTTTTTAATATGTCTAGGTTGTTTCCCTTTTATATTTGTGTTATATATTGTTAATATCATATTGTATTGTATTATTTTACTGCTCTATACAAATTTTTAATACGAAAAACAAATTAATACACACATTTTAAAAGTTGCAGGTAAAATTTTTTTTTTTATTACATGACAAATATTAGTTCTCCTTTAGATACTATATTTCAAAAACTTTAACATTGGCTAGTGTCTATTTTATTTTCTATTAATTATATTTTTATGTTGTTAATTACTTTTTTTACATTATTAAAGTCATTCATCTCCCCTCCCTTTTTATCCATCCAAAGAAAATAAAACAAAATCTTTCCAAACCCTCCCTTCTATTAAAATCCCTTCCTTTCCTTCCCCTCTATTAAACCAAACATACCCTAAAGTTATAACTTCATTGTTATCCTTTTGGATTCTATTTTGTTTGGGGCAAATTGATGCCTGCTAGTAGGACCACATGATTGCACTTTGGATTAATCAATATTAATCAAGTGATATCCACCCTTTTACTGTTATGATCTTAGGATGCTGTCCCCGCCGCCCCGCCCCGGGGGGATTAATAATCAAAGAATGGAGTAAAGACTACTTTGTATTATAAGAAAGAAACAAGCGAAAATCTTCTAAAGGGACCAAAGAGGTATTCTTCTCTCTTCTGACATGCTCAAGATCAATCAACAATCATGATTAAGTATGTTGTGGCTTTCCCAGATTAAATTCTAGTTATGATGAATATTATTGTTATTTCTCTTTTCATCCAGCCAAACAAGTCTCATACCCCACATGTGACTTATACAAATTGAAACTTTCTTGAAATTAAAGATATAAAAAAGTGTATTTAAGTTTAGGCTCCCCTGGTTCAAAAGATGCACCGGAAGCATGAGGACATCATAGTTTAACCACAAACAAGATAAGCTCTCATGCCTTGCACAAAACTTAAAGAATATACAATATTGTTGATGACATATAAAAAAAATGCAACTTAAACTTTGATATTGATTTTTCTTTCGTTTTCCCCTTAATAAATGCTTGAATTTATTTTTCCCTTATAAGTAATTCCAAATTTACAAGCAAATAATCAAACACATGTAACCTGTAGAGAGAGAAACAAAAATAAAATCATGAAGAATGATAAATGAGATATAGCTTCAGTTACAACATTCAAGTGGAAGCTAAAAGAAAAACCACATACACACACACACAGATATATATATATATATCACCCCACAAGACAACTTTGCTTAATCTGACCTATCTTTTTTGCTTACTTCTACAATATCCCCATTCAGTAACTTGTCCACTGCATCAGAAGGAAGTCCAATCATATCCAATGTCTTGTCCCAAACTTTCATGGAAGTCTCCAAGTTTTGAGCTTCTTTAGAAACACAACCAAAACTACAGTCATGATTGATATAAGCACAAACAGGAGAGTCTTGACCTTTTAAGGACTTGGCGTAATCTTGAACCTCAGGATAAGTAATAGCATAGAGTACACTTCTAGAACCTTCTTTAGGAGTGTATAAGAAAAATGTAATTGGCTGAAAAACACGTGCAACCAATTTAGGAAGATCCCTATACACATTTGTGTATCTCACAGACCCTGGACTTGCACACACTACACTGATTCCAGATTCTGCACGAAGCATCTTCTGCAGAATGTTGCTGAACATGGTATTTGATGGTGATGTAGTCAAGGTTAAATAACAACAATGACATAAAAATTCTAAATGTTTTTCCGTATTTAATTTTGTTGGAGATATTAATTTGTAGTTAGCACGTGATTAATCACTCATGGGCTCTATATATAGGGGTCTTAGCATGTGATTTAGGTGCGATGGGATATTGCATTCCCATCAAGAGGGAGGTTACATAAGTTAGTTCCAAGTGGCAGTTCTCAAATTTAAAGGAAGTGCCAATTCCAAGGAACTGACTTACATCATACCAAACAAGCCAAAATCTCACTTCCACCCTCAATTCAAGTCCCATTTCCTCAATCCAATGCTCTACTAAAGGGGCAATACCCCTAACAATAATCAAGTAAGAGAGAAGGGGAGTGAATTAAAGAAGATGATTAGAATATTTTAGGAAAAACATACCGTATTAACTAATTTAGCTAACTTTTTTAATCTAATAAAATTAGTTAAACAAGTTATATATTAAAGACGAAAGGAGTGCTATATACTGATAAATAGGTAAGAAACTGAACAAAAAACACATAGTATCTGCAAAATTACCTGCGCTAGCTTGCTACTTGAGTACCCTTTGAAGCTTGAGAATTTCCTCCTGCCAGAAGTAAAATTCATGTCATCAACATCAACAAAGCCAAGAAAGTGACCTGTGGAATTGTTGTTCACAATCCGGCTGGGTGATCCTTTCTGGAGTGATGGCAAGAGAAGTAGAGACAACAACGCGGGTGCAAGATGATTGACTTGCAGGTGAGTTTCAAACCCATCTTCTGAGAAACTCTGAGGCTTCCCAATGGTCAAAATCCCAGCATTGTTGATCAAAACATTCACAGGCCTTGACCTTGAATTCCACTCCTGTGCAAAGTTCACAACAGATTGAAGAGAGAGAAGGTCCAGCTTCATCACCTCAATATCAAGCAGCTTTGTTTCATCATCAGAAGAAGATCTTTCATGGTTCCACTGGTTTATCAAGTCATGAGCTGCTTTTGTGTTTCTTGCTGCCATCACCAAATGAGCTCCTGAGAAGGCCAAGTTTCTGGCAACTTCAAGGCCAATTCCGCTGGTGGGACCAGTGAGAATGATTGTGAGATCAGAGAGAGGAGGCAAAGGGAGATGGCTTTTGAGGTGTCTTGATGTGATTTTCTCAAAGAAGGTCTCATAAAGAAGAAAGGACCAACCTCTTAGATATTCTGTGAATGATAAGCTTTGCTTTTGCTTCTGATTAGATAGTCCATTTTGAGAAATTGAAGCCATATGAAAAGCAGAGTTCTCTTTGATGAGATTGGTACAAACTGAAGAAGAAGAGTAGTTGTAGTGAATGAAAAGGGAAGGACATAAATAACCAGGTAACAAGAAGAAGAGTAGTTGGCATGAATGAAAAAGGAAGGAGATAGATACCCATTCTATTTGTGTGCGATAATTAGCACCTCAGCCATCAGAAAGATGCGTCCAAAACTAATCAAAACAAAAAAGCAGTTGGGCAGTAAGCAAAATTGATTATAATTATATATTAATTTGGGTTTTGATGATTTCTTTAAGAAGTAAATATTAGGGGAAAAATCCAAAACACCCATTTACCCAAATTAGAACAATAGATGAAGAAATATAGAAGCAACATTTATTTATTTATTTATGCATGAGAATATTAGAGATTCATAATATCATTTTCTCTTTTTATAAAAAATGGAATGATAGCTTAAAATATTCATAATCCTTGAGGAAATGATGAAGACCAAAATGGCATTGAAGTGGTAAAGAATTGGGCATGTATTTAAAGGAAAAAAAAAAATCACTTGGTCTCTATAATTTTGATTAAAGTATAACTCAATTTCTATAGTTTAACTTGATGCAACTTAGTTCCTATAGTTTTAATGGAAATCAATCCTTATACTTTAAACATTTGTAATTTAGTCCATGACCTTTACTCTAAAATACAAAGACTAAATTATAAAATGATTAAAACTATATGGACCAAATTGTAATGAGTGAAAGATGATGACTTAGTTACAACTTAAAATATGTGAATTGTGTTATAATCGAGTTAAAATTATGGAATCAAAAAATTAATTTTTTCAAAAAAAAAATTAGACACTGTTGTTAATCGATTGAGACCCAAGTCTTTCAATGTTATTGACTGGCACCTGTTATTGGGCTTTGTACCTAGGTATTTTAGTTAGGGTTTTTTTAGTAAAAGTTCACTAAAAAGCTAACTAGCAGGTTTTGTGTCTAGTAAAATGGGTTAGTCTATTAAAATATAGTGAATCGATGTAATGTTTGAATCTTCACTAGAAGATGTGCCTACTTATAGCACCTATATTGCCTCAAATAAGATTATCTTTTATAGAAAGGCGTACGTGCTAATGTTTCACCCAAAGGTTTTAGAGTATTCCTACCCAAACTATGATTGATAGGGCATCAAGTATATGTCTAAACTATGGTTTTTGAGTATTCTTACCCAAACATAAATTGATTATGGAGCAGAAACTATGGTTTCATTGTAAGCTGGTAAATCTAGTCTATGGCTTATGAATTATAATCACTGGGAGTAATAATGACAACCAAACACAATGCTTGTATGTACTAAAATACCACCAATGTGTTGGAAAAATAATAATAATAATAATAATAATAATAATAATAATAATAATAATAATAATAATAATACCACCAATGTAAAGTGTGTAGCTCATATCGCATTAAATTTAGGAAGAATTTTACTTAGGGACCACAAAAGATGTTTAATATAAAATCAGTCTCATAACATTTTGAATATTCAATTCAATCCCAAGGGGCGAAAGTGATATTAATTTTTGAAGGCAAAAGACATTTTTTCCCTGTCAAAATGATTGAAAAAAAAAGCTCTCTTTTAAAGAGGAGACCAGCCCATTCAAATGCTAAACTTCCAATGGAGAGAGGCTAAACGCATGATGAAGTGAATATAATCTAAGTATGGGTCAAGTGTGAAATTTTGTGAGTCTATCTTCTCTCTATTTGAAGTTATCTGGTTAGCCTGTAATGGGTATCTTCTTTCCATTCCATTATGAGTTCTCTGGTTAGTCAGTAGAGGGTAATTGTTGAAGTTAGAGTCTCCTTGTAGTTGATTTATGCAAGTAGTTAGGTAAGTTTTGACTTGCCTTTTAGAAAGGTTCATCTTTTTCATAGAAATTGGTAAATACTTGTAGTTTGGAAGTGGTTTGTAGTCAAGTGAAATAAATGTGGAAGGAAATTATTTATTACATGTGTTGAAGATGCTGAAACCTCTGACATTTTAAAATGCTGAAGATGCTATGTTTTCTTGTTGAGCCAATTACTCTGTTTTGTTCATATGGAAAATGCACTTGTTCATGAGAGGTTGAACACTTGAAGATGCTATGTTTAATTGTTTATATGACAAATACACTTGTTGTTGAGGAGTTGAAAATTATTGGACTTCCTGGAGCTCTTTTATTGTCCTGTGAAACCATAAGTTTATTTTGTTCAAAAACAATTCAACTTTGTTTATAATGAGTTAAACACTTGAAAAGCTTACTTCTTGAAGTTATTTTATTATCTTGTAAAACCATAAGTTCATCTTGATCAAATAACAATACCACTAGTTTATGATGAGTTAAACACTTGAAAATCTAACTTCCTGAAACTATTTTATTTATTTGTCAAACCATAAGTTTATCTTGTTCAAATAACACTTCTACTTGTTTAAGATGAGCAAAACACTTGCAAATAAGAGATGTTGGAGTGCTATGTTTTCTTGTCATTCAATTAAATTGTTAAGTAATTGATGTTTACATATTAATGATATGCAATAGGAAATATGACAAGTATTTCAAGGAAGCAACTATTTTGCATCTTCCATGTGGGAGGGCTATATGTGAAGACCATAGAGGGAAAAGTAGTATATAAGGGGGTATTTTAACTAGAAGGTTGATAACAAAAGGGATGGAATATGAAGAACAAAAAAGATTAGTAACAATATATGTTTAGCCTAGTAATAATGGATTCAACATGAAGTATAAAGTTAGTTATGTAGAGGGTACACCATTAGATCTTATGGATGATGTCTGGAGTTGACTAACAAATTGACTACAACAACACTAGTGGTCATATGTATGTTTGCAAGAATGAGAGAGGCTTGAATGAAGCAGCACATTTAGACAGTCCACAAGAGTAAGATGTTAATTATCTTCAATAACCTTCAATTAAATATTGTGTTTAGAAATATAAACTTATTATTTTTTATTTGAAAAAAAGAATAACTTGTAACTTATTGAATTCTATTGTGAATGCATGATAGATCACTTTGTTAAAACTTATTCTAGAAGGTCTATAACCCCTCCTACATGGGATTTTGAGAAAGAAAACTTGTCTTCACCCATAAAAAGTATTTCAACACCAATAGGGCCACAAAGTTCTCAAAGAGACTTCAACATAGAAAGTTTAGCCATAAAAAATTGTGTATCATTGTTCAAGATGTGGTGAGGCTAGTCATACTAAAAAGACTTTTGTAGGAACCTCAATCCTTGCTGATCAAATAGCAAAACATACTACTTTTTGGGTAGTTGTGAAAGAAACTTTGTTGTGTATATATAGCTTCTTCTTATTTTGAATATAGCTATAGCCCAACTCAATATTTTTTGGATGGTTGGAAAAGCTTCTTTGTTGTATATATATGTATACCTCAACTCAATATTTTTAGATGGTTGAGAAAGAAGCTTGTTGTTTAAATGATATGTCATTTTGATGACTTTTATAAATAACATATCAATTGTAGGATGATACTTGGTTTCAAAGTGTCCCAATTACCAAGATGAAATCACTTGCAATTGTACTGTATTTTAAATGGGGAAACACTTTTAGGAAGTTAACTTTTTGTTCTAATTTTGATTGCACTTGTTGACAGGCTTTTTTGCTTGTTTATAGATGTAGTTCACATGTTTATGGGCCACCAGGACTGCTTAATTAAGGGTGTTGACTTGAACCTGTTTTAAGAATTTATCACTTGTTCACCACCATTTTTCAATTGTCATATGTCTCATTTGTTCACTACCATTTTTTAGTTGTTCATATGTCCCATTTAAATGTTCATGACCTGTTAATCAAGGATGATGACTTGAACCCCATCTAAAAATTTATCACTTGTTGACATGTGTTTTTCACTTGTTGATATATCCCATTTACATGCTTATGAGCACCCAAGACCTGTTAATCAAGGATTATGATTGCAACTCATTTTGTGAATTTATCATTTGTTCACCACCGGTTTTCACTTGTTCATTGGTCCAGTTTACATGTTTATTAGCCACCAAGTACTGTTAATCAAGGATGATGACTTCAACTCATTTAGGAATTTATCACTTGTTCGCCATCGGTTTTCACTTATTCATATATCCCATGTACATGTTCATGTGCCACCAGAACCTGTTAATCAAGAATGTTGACTTTGAACCCCTTCTAAGAATTTATAACCTGTTCACCACCATTTTTCACTTGTTCATTGGTCCAGTTTTTATGTTCACCAGCAGGCATGACTTGTTCATTATTCATGCATAATGAAGGTCACATGTTCATAAGTTCTAAGTAGTACAACTTTTTATGTCACATGTTCATAGGTCTACTTTCCATGTTCACCGGCTAGTCAAGTTTGTTCATAATTAAAGATACAATTCATTCTTTGTTCATAAGGCTAATATACTTGTTAATCAGGTGTCAGCAACATGGAAATTAAAGATATTTTTCATTATCATCTTTACAAAAAAATTACCTCTAACTTAATGTTTGGGATTGAAATTTGTTGTAAATAGGGAAATATTCTTACAATAAGTGAGATTGATAGGGTATTAATTAGGTTTGATTATAAACGCGTATGTAATTAATTCTACGGTCATTTCTCTTGTATATAAACCTAACAATTGTATCAATGTAATACAAGTTTTTCATTCTCTCAAACAACATAGTATCAGAACTATTATGATTCATAGAGTTACAAAAAAAATTTTGAAAGAGAGAGATGAGAGTTCAAAAGAGAGAGAGAGAGAAACTGTGAGAGAGACATACAGACAAAGCATTCGGCCTCCATCCATCACACGCACCACTTATGAAGGATTAGAAGGTGCCGATCGGTACAACCCAGTCGGTCCGATCATGTTCTGATGGCACGTGTGATCTCATGCGCCACCCAAAGGTTCTGCTAGCGCTTGACGGCGTTTTCCAATGAGTTTCGCCACAGTTTTTGTAGTGTTTTGCTTGTCTTCTCTTCCTTGTCATATCCTTGGTGTGTGTTTGTCCGTATTGCATACTTCAAGATTCAGGTTTCTTTTCCCTTGATTTGATTTGATTCGATTCAAAAATTTTCAAATATTTTTTAGGTATTATTTAGATATTCCTTTAGGTCTCTTCTTTTGGCTACTATCTTATTTTTTTAAAGAATTAGGTTTTGATTTTTTGAGATCTAGTTGGAATTGTTTGAATAATATCCTATATGGCAGAAATTAAGGAAGCACTTGAGGTTAAGGTATCAACAGAGGTTGTACCTGTTATGAATAAGATCATTGAAAATAAGTTGAATTGGAAAAACTATCATGATTGTATTAAGACAATACGGAAGTATTTGATAAGTATTAAGAAAGAAGATCATATGAACGAACCTCGTCCCAAGGAAGATCCTGACATGGCTTGGGAGAGGGCAGATTCCAAACTTTTTTTACAAATCCAGAATTCTATTGAGGTTCCATTATGGGCATCAGCTCACCATTGTGACACTGTGAAACAAGTTCTTGATGCCTTAAAGTCCTGTTCTCTTGAAAATGTAGTATTACTCATATGTATGAGGTGTATATAAGTATTAACTGAACCAGAGTGGACGATCTCTACAAAGTTTCTTTGTTGAGCTTACTCAAATGTTTGAAGAAATGAAGATGTTGATGACTGCTAAACTTGATGAACGCATGGCTAATCAGAAGAAATTGGGTATTATCAGTTTTCTTAATGCTCTGGATTCTTCATATGAGACCGTTCGATCTCAAATTTTATCCAGTTATAAACTACCATCCCTTGAAGATGTGTAATCCTATGTTCTACAAGCTGAAAGAGGATCTTCATCTGTTCCTCTTCCTAGTGCTTTGGAGAGTCGTGGTTCTTATGATAAGTCTAGGTATTCAAGACAAACAGGTGGGAATTCTGGTTCTTAAAATTATAATTCTAGTAGAACATTCTACTGTAATTATTGGAAGGAGCCATGCCATATAAAGAAGAATTCTCTCAAGTTACAGAACAAAAATCATGGTGGTGGATCGGCTGATGTGGTACAGTCTCATGATAGTTCTGACAATGCTTCTCCCAATCCTAGTATGTTAGTCACAGGTAACTTAGCACCTTCTTCTACGGGGTGGATCATTGATTATGGTGCCACAGACCATATGACAAGTAACTATCATTTGTTCTCTACATATGCACCATATACCAAACCTTCCTCCATAACAATTGCTAATGGTTCTCCCTCCCGTGTTATTGGATCTGGCACTGTTAATCTAACTCCATCTATTTCTATGCCTTCTATGTTAATGTTCCTGAACTTATGTTTAATCTTGTGTCACCCAGTAAACTTACTCGTCAACTAAATTGTTCTATCTCATTTTTTCCTGACCACTATTTGATACAAGATCTCACGACAAAGCATATTATTGGTAGAGGTTATGAGTCTGGCGGTTATTACTTCCTTGAGGATTGTGTACCACGTTCGGTGGCTTGTGCTGATGATTCTTTTGTATTTCATCTTCATTGTCGTGTTGGTCATTTGTCTTTGTCATCCTTGAAGAAAATGTTTCCTCAGTTTTCGAGTCTGTCATCTTTAGAGTGTGAGTCGTGTCAGTTTACAAAACATCATAGAATTCATCTGACACCTTGCGTCAATAAACAGGCTACGTCCCTTTTTAATTTAGTTTATTCTAATATTTGGGGTCCTTGTCCTATTGCGTCCACAACAAGTTTAAGATATTTTGTTACGCTGATGATTTTTCTCGAACCACCTGGTTATATCTAATAAAAAATCTATTAGAGTTGTTTTTGATCTTCTATAATTTTTGTGCTGAGATTAAAAATCAATTTGGTATTTTTATACAAATCTTACAAAGTAATAATGCCAAAGAATATCTTTCTACTCAATTTCAAACATACATGCAATAGAATGGCATGATTCATCAAACTTCCTGTCTAGATACATTAGTACAAAATAGTGTAGTTGAACGAAAGAATCGACACTTATTAGAAGTTACTCAGGCTCTTATGTTTCAGATGATTATCCTAAAATCTTTTTGGGCCGATGCTGTGTCTATTGCCTGCTTTCTTATTAATCGAATGCTCACTCCTATTCTTTGTGGCAATATTCCCTATACCACTCTGTTTCCATCTAATCCACTCTTCCCTATTGATCTAAAAATCTTTAGGTGTGTTTGTTTTGTTCGAGATATTTGTCCTATGATAACCAAACTTGATCATAAGTCTCTTAGATGCATCTTTCTTGGTTACTCTTATTTTCAAAAAGGTTATCAATGCTATTCTCCTGACTTACGTCAATATCTTATGTTTACAGATGTTACTTTTCATGAATTCACTTCATATTTTCCTAGGACCATTAGTGCAAGCACATGCTACAGTACCAGGATCTCAACCTACTCCACCCATTATTCATCACTATCAGAAATGGCCTCGAGACCAGAGTGTTGCACCTTAGACTCATAATCCTCCTCCAATGATTACTTTGTTGTCTGATTCAAACCCAGTTGACCCTATACCTGACTCTATACCAAAAAGTGTACCAGATCTCACATCTATTCCTTCTAAAACTTTTGAACCTCTCCATGATTCTACAAGTCTTCATGATTCTAACCCTTTTAATCTTTCAGATGACTTTTCTATTGCCCTACACAAAGGCAGATGAACCTGTACTTATCTTATTGCTAATTTTATGTTTTATAATCACTTGACCCCTCCTTCATACTCTTTAGTTACCATATTAGATACTATTTATGTCCCCAGCTTAATTTCTCAAGCTTTAGCACTTCCAGCTTTGCATGCAACAATGGAAGAAGAAATGATAGCCCTCGAGATGACTGGTACTTGGAATCTCATTGATCTACCTCATGGCAAGAAGGCGATTGGGTGTAAATGGGTGTTTATGATTAAAACCAAGGCTAATGGCACCTTGGAGCGTCTAAAAGCTCAATTAGTTGCTAAAGGATATGCTCAGACATATGGGGTTGACTATTCTGAAACATTTTCTCCAGTTGTCAAGTTGCCTTCTATTCGCTT
>JBAGKO010219781.1:0-12614 GCA_037177275.1 Acacia concinna
ATTTATTCCTGATAGATTCATGCAATTTATAAAATTCATATCTTGGCCTACAAAACTCCAAATGACCTGGGTATAAGCTTATTTTAAATCTCTATATATCTACTAATTACTCATAAAATTTCATGGCCATAAAAGGTAATTTTCCCCTATTTTCGAACACTTCTTTTTCGGCCATCAGGTTTCTCCTTCAAAATTTAACCTTAACTTCCAAAAATCATATCTCTCAATTTATAAGTCAAAAATACATAAAATATGACTTGTTTTAAAGCTTAACATGTACTCTATTTTATTGCCAAATTTCAGAGGGAATGGATCTCATTTACCCTTTCAAAATTTTACATGAAACATAACAGTTTTTCTGAACCAAAAACATAATTCCAGACTTCACCATTTATGACATATACATATCTCCGGTTCCCTTTTCCAGAACAAAGTTCAACACATGCATATATATTTACTTTGATCTTTTCATGTGTCTTTAAACTCAAAGAAACACACATGCAACCCATAGATCCTATATGCAAGCCTATAACTCATCTTTAATCTCACATGCATGCAATTTTTCAGTCTTGATCTTTACATGCAATCGGAAATGTAAGCATAAAACTAAAGGTGAAGGGGTTGAAGCTCACCAGAATCAAATCTTTGTTGGCACATCTCCCACAGATGTTGAAGCTTGCAATCCGAGTCACGTCTTAGGATGCTGTCCTTAAGAGCTATTCCATAACTACCGACAAATAAGAAGCAGCACTCTTCAGGATAAAACATATCCTTCCTATAAGAACAGGGTGAGCAGAACAACGAAATATATATAATAAAACTCAACAGGCAATGGGCAAAGAGAATTTCTTAGGAGGATAGGAAAACTCGAAAGACTTAAGAGAAAGATGCTTAGAACCTTATATTGGAGCTCCTTTTATAGGCAATAGATTCTGCATGTTTTTTGTTTGAAAAAAAAAATATCACAATAAAGTGATATAAATTATATTATATATGTTGAAGGCTTTTTTATACATTGGAAGATAAGTACTCTTCAATATTGCACGTTTCTAGACGTTGGCATGGAAAAACTGATTACATATTCATTAAAGTACTGAAGCCTTGTACATTTCTAGACGTTGTCATGAGTAAAGATTGACCACATAATCCATTAAAATATTGAAACCATTGGAAACATTTTGTGGTCAGATTTTAAAATCCATTATCATTCCAACGTATAAAGCATTTGCATTCAAAGTTAGGCACTATACTCAAGGCACATTAAATTAATCAATGTTTATCCACAAAATTTTATCAACGTCCAGATTCTAATGAATATATGCAAAACATATATTTACAAATCCTTACTTTGCCCAATGCATCTGAACCTATTCCTCTTTTTAGCCCATTTACTTGTCCAAGCTTACATGTTACTTTCATATACTTAGACTCTCTTACTCCCAAATAATATGGGACTTGTTCTATTTGACACATCCATAATTATATTATAACTCCAACAATCTTTAATTTGCATGCAAAGGATTGTCTTCCTCTTCAACCTTCTAGCGACGAAACCATCAAAACCGAAGCTTTCCCTCTTCTCTTTCTCAGTTTTAGCTGTGACGGAAGATGGGAAATGGAGAATGCTGAAACCCATGGTTAAAGTGAAAGGAACCAGTTGTAGCACCCCTTTGACCAAAGGAATAACGAAATGAAGGATGGAAGATGAAGAATTCCGCAGCTCTTCCTCTCGGCAAAATGGAGATTCAAACTGAAGCTCTCACACTCTCTCCATCTTTCCTCTCTTATCGTGGAAACAAATGGATAAAGTGGTTGATGATTATATATTGAAGCCGGAACACTTTTTACCTCTCTTCTCCAGTAGCGAAAGAAATCTCACTCTCACGGGCTGCTCTCTTTCTTTTTCCCACGGAAACAATTGAATGAAATGGAATGGAGTGGGGAAATGACTAATAGAAGGGTAGAAGGGTAGGGAGAGAGCTTTACACGTGGAAAGTATATGGAAAATAATAACATGCATTACCGCCAGCTGTCCTCACCATGTGTGGAAGAAAATGGGAGAATAATATAAATGGGGATAAAATTGTGACCTGTCAGATGAATTTTCAGTAAAGTCGGTATATCGACTATCTCAGAAAATTTTAAACTGACTGTCATTAGTCTCCAAATGCTTCAAAGGTACTCCCCAATTTTTTCTTAATTATTATTCCCAACATTTACTATTTTTTTCTAGAATTTCCTCAAATTTGGGTTCTTACTGATAAAATTTCGGATAGAAAATCTTAGAAATCAATCTCTGTATTTTTTTTGAACTGAAAATAATTTCACAATTCATTATAATTCTTGGGTTAATATTTCCTTCAATTAAATCACTTTTTGGAGGCCTTTAATTAAATCACTTTTTAATTAGTTAGAAATTCTTGTGAAGGTTGGAAAATTCGTCTTAATTTATTTTCCACCTTCTTTCATTCTCTAGGCCTTATAAACTTTATTTGAAAAATTTCATTTCATCCTTTGAATTTTCCCTCAAAATAATCATGAAATCATAAAATCATAAAATAATGATTTTATCTTATCTTAAAGAGTTTCCCACAAATTTGGGATATTACATATAGTATACGGGCTTTTGTGTGCCTGAATCTTCCCTTACTAAGACTACGCTAACGGCTTTTATAGAAGCAGACAAATAAATTTTCATATGTGGGATCGCTCCCATGTATATGATATTCACAGAACTTCTTAGATTGATTAATACCCGCTTAATATTAAAGTTTCCTAGAAAGATAGAAATCACCAGAGCATCATCGTGGGGGGTGATATAAGGGAGATATCTCTTCCTCGGTGAAGATGATTTGTTTGCAGTCTGGAAGCAACTGAGATGTACTTTTTGGGGTAGGATCTTTTGGTAAGGTGCGGGAGTGGCATTTGGCTACCAAGTAGGTGTAGCCACTAATCTTAGATCCTCCTGTGATGCAGTTAATGATCCTTAGGTTCCGGGGATGATCCTTAGGTGTAGGGACAATAAATTTGGCCCTTTCCTCCCTTCTGTCCGTCTGCCCCTTACTCAGTAGGTGAGTCAAGAGTTCCCTTTTTAGTTGTTCTGCCACATCTAGTCACAGGGCGATGCAGTCTATAGTGCGATGGCCATGATCTTTATGGAAATCACACCATTTAGTTTTGTCTTTTTGCTACCTATCAAGTCCCTTATTTTGCGCTTAGTACTGCCTCTCGTTCACCTCATCCTCCTCTTATTTGATTTAAGCCCAAGTTCATGCCAACACATCTTCCATTGTACTGCATGTATACTTAGTTAACTTGTTATAAAGGTTGGATTCTGGCAACAAACCTTTTTCAAAAACTTGACATAGTCGTGGCCATGTCACAATTGGGTATGTTGATTTTCTCTTAGTTGAAACATCCCAAGAAGTTATGCAAAGGCTCTCCCTCATTTGTGTCCCTTTGTACAAATCATTCAGTTGTTTTAGGAGTTTACTGCTACTAGAGAACTACTAAACGAATGCACCGTTCAAATCTGTAAAGGAAGTTATGATTGGGATGGCAGAGACATAAACCACTCCATAGCTGGTCTAGTCAGGTTAGACCTAAACCCCTTACGCATCCACACTTCTCGAACTCCTCTAGGATAGCCACCGTATGCATTTATTGTCTATAGTGATCCATGTGTTCATCGGGGTTAGTCATACCATCATATAATCTAATGTGAGTGAGAGTGAACTTCTTAGGCATGTCTATCAGGGTGACCTCATCAGCAAATGGAGAATCCACAAAGCTACTCGGGTGACTCTTCTTCATAGGAGCATGCATCCCAGGAATTCTATTCACAATAGCCTCAAGTTTATGTATCTTCCTTTGCCATTCTTGGGGTAAATGGATGAGGATCCTTTCTGTCGTGGATTGGTGGGCATCTTGGCCATTTTGGACAACCTCTGCTGGATGGATGGTTGAGTTGGACTCATCATGTTACTCCCTGATGTTGCGTTCCCCCGCAGTTTCTTCAGGCACCATATTGCTTACGTCCATCCTTGGTGCAGGGTTAGGATTAGTTAAAACATAAGAATGTAGTAGGTTCATACCTGATGGCTGAGTTGTCAATGGGATAAAGTCCACAGGCATCCCCTAAGGTTGGTCATTGATGTGGGGGGCAAATGTTGATGGCATTGTTTGTAGTGAGTCTGGATTATTCCTGGTTGTGAATGCAATGATCTTCTCCTTCAAAGTCAATTTTTTAGTTTCTAACAGTTGCAGCCGTTCTTGTTGCTGAGCATGGCGTTCTTCTTGTGTGACACCTTATTGGCTTGCTCTACTAGTTGAGCTGTTTGCTTTTTTACTAGACTAGCTAGTTCAATCACATTCACTTAAGGAGTCGTGGATTGCTGATCAGCGGAACTGGTGCTCTTTCCTATCATAGTAGAAAATAGAAGAAAATTGAAGGATGTAACAAAATCCCCACGATTAGACTCTCGCAAGAGATGCTATAAAAAATTTAATGCGTTGTTAGGTCCCTATGGTCGGTGCCAAACTATTTGAGCATAATTTGGTTATTCTGTAATAAAAGATGTTGGGTCACCAACAACAAGATAATTCATATAAGAAAGTAAAATAGATCAAGCATGAGTGATTGGAGAGATTTTATTAAATGTATGCATATGAATACAAAAAATTCTGGGAACATAGAGTACTAAGAGTGATTGAGTAATTCAGTGAGTCTTTGACGTTTAATTCTACCTATTTATATAGGCAATCTAATCCTGTAACGTGTCTATTTCCCGTCCCTAGAATATAGGAGTTAGGTGTAAAGTATGTGGATTTGACCAATTTAGGAGCCTCCACATGTCCTCATGGCTATCTTGACTAGGTCTCTTGGAGGGATATCTTCTGTCAGGCCTTCAAAGTATTTGCTGCATTTCTGGGCCTCACTACCATTAGGCCCATTTCCATTTTGAGCATATAGGATGTAGTTCGATCAAAGCTATCTTGGGTTCGAATTCTAGAGCTTACCAATCTTATCTAAAGGCAAGAATGTTGCTTATCTCTCCGCCGGACCTCTCTTAATCGTAGTTTTTAAAAAAAGAAGAAATGGTTGTTATGCCTGAGTAATTTGCTATTTTTCACTCTGTTTTTTATGTCACTTTCAGTTTGAAGAAAAAAGAAAATCATAACTCATATATTATATTCACACTTGAGTATTTTGAAAAGGAGGGGTAGATTGAACAGGGCTTATTATTTGGGCCGAAAACAAATAGGGCAGATTACAAAAGTGGCAAACCAGATATAAAAACAAACAAGAGAGTGAAAGGGTAGGCCACTATGACATGCAATTTAAAGGATTTTTTTTTTGACAAAAAAGTTGAAGCAAATTTATAAAGCCCAATAGAGACAAATCACATAATATAAAGGCCTACAAATTTCAACTAGGTGGCGCACCCTTCTCTCTCTCTCTCTCTCTCTCTCTCACATCGTCACATTGCCCGCACCCGCACGTGCCTGCCCCCGCGTCGTCATAAATTTATTCCGCAATCTCTGATTCTCTATTGTGAATGTGAAGTAAACGGGCAACGGCTGATTCCGTATTACCCATTCACATGAATTACCATAATCAAACAGCAACATTGCAATTAATTCCGAGTTCTTATGAATATATACATATATATATATATATATACCACTCTTATACCTATTTTAAGTCTATTTTGACTAAGAAATTTGATCCTTAATATAAGTCCAGTTTCAAAATATTAAATGACATTATTTCAATTTTACCCTTAATTAAATGAAGAAAAAGGAGAAAAAGTAGGAAAAAAAACATTCATAAATGAGGGTAAATTTATAAATTGGACTCTTAATTTAACTAATCTTCCTTAATATGAAAAATTTAGTTAAAAATGACTTATAATAAATATTGGTGTATATATATATATATATATATATATCCTTCCATCCACGCGAAAAGGCCAAATATGAAACATTGAAGTTCTATTTGAGCAGTGTACATATTATATCACATCTATTTGTTTTGGAGCTCATCGTTGAAATGAAACTGGTTCCACATACTATTAGACTGAATGTTTGGTTTATAATTTATTCAATGTGCTTACCAAACTAATTTTCAAAATAATAAAAAATCTTTCACTTGCCTTTGTCAATCTTTTTTAAATTACAGTCCTTTACAAGCATAATTTTTTCACGTTTTTGTGTTTTTATTAATGACTCTTTTTCAAAAAAAAAAGAAAAAGAAAGAAGCTCCCTCCACTTCAAATTTTAAGATATTTCTTTCTGATATATTAATTAAAAGTATAAGGTATTTTTAGTATTTCAAGACATTTTTTGTAAAAAGAAAATACATATTAAAAAAAGCAGCTATATTGTTTTTAGACTGTCGCGACACAATTCAGAAGAATTTTTCAAAAATGATCTTAATTGGAGGTGTATCTGATGATAAAGATTTTCAAAGGTAACAATAAGCCTAATAAAAAGTCTTGCTAATGAAACACCGTATCAAACAAAGATAAATATGAAAAGAATTACGAACATGTAATTTTATATGTTATAGTATATAACTTACTGAGAGTATATATAAATTAAGTATTTTAAAGTGTTTAATTAATTATTTAATTACCTTGGCTCTTTTATTCACTGTCCGCTTCTCTCTGATCTGTTTTACCTTCCCACGTACTTTCCCTTTCATCTTTCTCTTTTCCTCTGACCCCATGGAGCACTGTCACTTTCAACCATTTTGACTACTCTTTCTTTTTTCCGCGATTTCTTCATCATTGGCACGCTGATGGAAGGGTCCACCTTAATTTATATACTATACAATTCAATCGGGTGATGTTTTCTCGATCTCCTCAATGGAATATGATGCAATCACTCACTCTCTTGTCCTTGTCGCCAATGAGAGTCCCAATTTACGTCCTACTTTGGCAAGATGGCCGGTATGACTTATGAGCCCCATGAGGTTTACTCTCTCTTCCGTTTCCATTGTCTTTTTGGCTACCGTTGGCCGAGAATCATGGAATCGCATATATAGGAGGATATGGCATTATATTGTCCTTCCACTTATCTCGGTTTGGCGCCTCTGGCATGCTTGTATTGTATTCCCGACATTATATTCACGTACGTCTCTTATCCTCCTACTCCACCTACCCCTCTGGTTCTGCACAATCGTAACACTTCAGCTTATATGAGGCTTCAGGCGTTTTCCATATATATATGCCTGAGGCAGCTTTACATACTCCGATCCTGTCCCTCTCGATCCTCATGTAGTTCCTTTTCTTCCTCATGAGAATAGTCATGCATGCTTCCCCACCTCGCCGTCGCTCAAGATCCTTCTTTGAGGCTGCGGCTAATGGTGATGCTTCTGATGGCACTATCTCTCTCTCTCTAGGTTTCGCTGGGCTTCTTGCCAAAAAAGCCTGTGTCCTCGCATCATGAACGTAGCTTTCTTTTTCTTTCTAAAAAAAATGGAGCTCATAGGTTCAGACAGGCACTAACAGCCTGAGGTTACAACGACGAGATCGAACCCGTGACCTCCTCCCACTTGAGAGATACCATTATCACTAGGTTACAAGGCCTTTGGTACGTAGCTTTTTGTGGTGCATGTCTTGTTGCCTTCTACATGCATCACTTCAATCTTTTTTTTAATTACAGGCCTTTTTTTTATTTCATGCAGCCTAGATCGAACCCGAATTGGGTGCCACATATGACACTAACCATACAACACGGCCTAGAAGCTATTGGTTAATTAATTACAAGCATTTACATGCATAATTTTTCACGTTTTTATGTTTTATTTATGACTTTTTTTTAAAAAAAAAAACTCCCTCCACTTCAAATTTGAAGATATTTTTTTCTGATATATTAATTAAAAATATAAGGTATTTTTAGTATTTTAAGGCATTTTTTGTAAAAAGACAATACATATTAAAAAAGCAGTTATATTGTTTTTAGCCTGTCGCGACATAATTCATAAGAATTTTTCAAAAATGCTCTTGCTTGGAGGTGTACCTGATGATAAAGATTTTCAAATTACGACTTTTGATACTATCTTGTCCTTATATACACACACACACACACACACATAATGTAATAGAGCAGTAGTTAATGTCCTTATACACTACAAAAAAACTCCAAATTATTGACAGAATTACTCATGGAATGAATTTTGTCAGTAATTTCCGACGGAATTTCCATGAGTAAAATCACCGATGGAATTTCCGTCAGTAACATTCCGTTGGTAAACTATTTTTCCACCCATTTTTTACCAATGGAATGGATTCCGTCGGTAATCCGTTAGTAATTTCATTTCTGACAGAATTCTATTGATAATTCTGTCGAAAAATTGAAATTCTGTCGGTAATTTAATGTATTTTTTTTTAGTGATAATATACCTTACTGAGAGTATAAATTAAGTATTTTAAAGTGTTTAATAATTTTACAAAGGAGGGAAATATTTTTTTAACTGGAAACGTGTGTTTAGTAATGATTTATCAGAAAAACTTCTAATGCGGGAGACCCTTGAATTTAGCTGCACAAGATGTGCCATTTGTTCTACTAGATTTGGTTTTGGACTTCAATGGGTCAGATCATATTCAAACATGAACAAACCCAAAATAAATTGGTGAGAAATTGAAGATTTCAGAGTCATTAATATGAAATTATAAAGAAAATTACAAAAAAGCGATTAATAAAAAAAGTGAACCAAGTTGATATCCAAACCGTTTCGATATAATCCACTTAATATGGAATTGACTGATGACCTATCAGATCGTGAGTTTAAATCTCAATTGCAAGCGATTCATACATAATAAGTATTGCCATAAGTATTTATAGCCTAGAGGTATGTCTTGACGAACCCTAAAGAGCTTTTGAGACTCAACTCATGTAGATTTTATTTTAACCCAAAAAAAAAGTAAGAGGAGGGTTGAAAATAATGATTAGCCAAAAAATAACTAGCCGCATTGTTCATTTGTATTATAATACTCCTGATTTCAATTGAAAGAACATGATTCATAATTTTAAAATTTATCATTTTTTAAATGTCCATGTTGATTATATATATATATATATATATATATATATGTTAGGGAGGTTTATAATCAAGTAGGTGGTTGCTAATGTAAATGTTTAAAATGGGCACTTTATAAGGAACATCCATTTTTTTTGAGTTGATGATCTAACTATTACTTTTAAAATCACAAGGGAGTAACGAGGAGCTAATTTTTTATTTTATTTTTTGAAAACATCTTTTGTTGCTGTCACATGTTAATTAGTATTTATGTCTTTTTCTCATATGTACTTTGTTTATAAGGAATGCATTGTTTATTTATTTTGAAGTTCTTGTAAAAAGACGCCTTAACATATCATTTGCGGTCAAACTAATTAAAACACAATAATTTATGAGTTGATTTAACATCTTCTAAATATCAATTGACATTTTAATAAGATTAAAAAATTTCACAATATTTATTTTCTCATTAAGCACTTCACCAAGCTCTACTTACAAATCTTGTTCAAGACCGCACAAAAAATTAGGACATGGATAGGCTGCGCTGTTGACTTTTGAATCCTATTAAGCCTTGCCAGAAGATTTGTTATCTTTTTTTCAATCCTCCCAAAAACATCTATGTTCCAAGAGATAACAGCATGATGAAAATTTTCAAGATTGAAATTAACATCATCAGTAATAGACGTAATAAATTCTTGAAAATTTCCATAAGTTAAGCAAATAGCTTAAAACCAAAAGGGGCAACTTTTGACTCTAGTATTAGCAGAAATGGCCAGATCAAGTAAGAGAGGATTATGATGGGAGAACTGAGTTCTAGGCAATACCTAAACGAAACAATTAGGAAGAGCTGATATAAATGTTGAATTTGCAAGGCCTCCGTCAAGCCTTTCATAAAGCCGTGAGTACCCAATTGTACAAGGACATTTCCAAGTAAATTCAGGACCTATAGATCCTAAACTGATGAGCATGGGCCCTTGTTCAGTTATTATAGGTGAGGGCCCAACACCAGCCCAACAACAGCTGAGTGAGGAATCAAAAAATGAGATAAGGGCAATAACGAGAATAAGAATACAGATAGGAGGGAGAGAGTATATGTGGGTATCTGGCAATTAACAATGGGCATGAATAGTATTGGATAATTGTGAGGAGAGTGGGGGTGCCTCTCAAATGCACCAGTAGTTATGTTCTTGCATTTTGTTTTGCTTTTATATCCTCTCCATCAGATCTTACATGCTATAGAGTTAATTTATGTTAGTAAAGTAGATTAATCAGTGGTTTATTCAACAAAGATATCAAAGCCCCGATTTTTGCTATAGGAAATACTAGAACATATACCAAAATTGATAGTAGCATTCTCGACTAATCCAAGTAGAGAATCACATTGAACGACTGGGTATGGATATGACCTCTTTCAAATGTGATTTAACAACTTTGAAATCTCTGATGATAGAATTTGTTGTCGAGTATAGAGCTAGCAAGCAATCGTCCGATAAGGAACCTTTGAGTGACGCATCTTCGAAGCGACCTGGGGAAACGATCATCACTGACGAAGGGAAGGACAATCCAATTAGGAATAAGGAAATTCCATTTTCCTCCCATCGCCAGCTAGAAATTCCATTATTCTCTGGGGATGATCCATTGGGGTGGATTTTTCGCGTCGAGCGTTATTTCAAACTGAATGGTGTTGTGGAGGCTAACAACTTAGATGCCGCGATTCTCTATTTTGAAGGGAGAGCTCTTAACTGGCTTCAATGGAAAGAGATGCATGAGCTTGTTACTTCATGGATTGATCTTAAAAGGGATATGGTATTATGCTTTCATCCCTCTCATTATGGTAATGCGTATGAAATGTTGATGGCACTCAAACAAACTCTGAGTGGCTAAATATATTGAAAGGTTTGAGATCTTATCCGCAACTCCATGAAAGTGCGATGAAGATTTGTTAATTGCAGCCTTCATGAACAGTTTACACTTAGAGGTTAAGGCGGATCTATGCTTGCTATAGGTCAATTCAATGGCAAAACTTATGGATATTGGCATTACGACTGGAAGAGAGCAATTGGATCTTGACTTCTTTTGTGGGTTCTAAGGGTGATGGACTATTTCGCCGATAGACTGATGGTACAAGGCCCAATTTTCATACATACTCACCCAAAACTACTATCTACCCCGATATACAACCTACCACTCACGTCACTCCCACGGTGACACCTACGATATCTCTGGAGACCAAAAAGCAAGAGGATACTAAGAGTGTTGCCATTCTGGTCACTTACCCCAATCACTCCCTTCCATGTAAGTTCATCGATGCTGAGATTGAGCATCAAAAAGCTCAAGGGCTCTGTTGCAAGTATGACGAGAGGTATCACCCCGGGCATCATTGCAAGAAAAAGCAACTCTAGATGTGGATATTGTCAAAAGAACATGACGGTAGCAATGATCAAGGTGGGGACAAGGTACCACTTCCAACTTTAGAAGTTCCAGTGACTCCAACATCTCCTTTTGAGATGACAATGGGTCAGCTAATGTCTCTCTTGTTGAACACATTGGCGGGTTTCACCGAAGGTAAAACTATAAAACTTATGGGTTCCCTTTAGGGTCGGGATGTTTTAATTCTCATAGATTGTGGGGTCACACATAGCTTTATTCACCATGATTTAGTGACTGTACTACCTCTCCGATAGACCACACAATTTCTTTTACTGTGCAAGTTGGAGATTCCCATAATGTGCAGGGAAGGAGCATTTGCCCGAATGTGCCTTTATAGGTTCAAGGAATTCAGATTTGTCATTCTTTCTACCCATTTCAGTTGGGGGTTCGAATATCATATTAGGTACTGATTGGTTGGCTACATTGGATAAGGTACTGGTTAGCTGGAAAAGATCAACATTGAAAATTGACACAAGAGGGGAATGGGTTTGTTTAACTAGCTATCCTTTTTTAAGCAAGATTCTGATGACTTTTAACTCCTTATGTCGTACTACCCACTTCAATGAAGAAGTTTTTTTTTGTAGAATTTGTAGAGCTAAAGATGACAACTATGGCTTACTCACCTTTAGCTGATAATATTCAGCATTTTCTAGGGGAGTTCCCTGTAGTCCATACTCCTATTCAGGGTCTTCCTCTAGCTAGGGAAATTGACCATACTATCACTATTCTACTAGGAGTGCCTCCCCCTAATGTCAGGCCTTATTGTTATCCCCATTACCATAAAGATGAGATTGAACATTTGGTAGCAGAGATGTTGACTTTTGGAATCATCAAGCCCAACAAGAGCCCTCTTTCGAGTCCAATTATTTTGGTTAAGAAAAAGATGGTAGTTGGAATTTTTGTGTGGATTATAAGGCCCTCAATAACTTAACCATCCAAGATAAATTTCCAATTCCAGCTATTAAGGAATTGTTGGATGAATTAGGAGGTGCCTAGATTTTTTCTAAACATGACCTCAAATCAGGGTATCATCAGATACATATGAAGGAAGGGGAAGAACATAAGACAGCCTTTCGTACTCATTGTAACATCCCTATTTTTTTGGGTAATTCTTCAAGTAATAATAAGAATAAAGTCTTATTATTTTATGTGCAATTTT
>JBAGKO010219807.1:0-12612 GCA_037177275.1 Acacia concinna
AAAGAGTAAGGGAATGAAGGCTTGAGCAAAAGAAAGGAAGGAGTGAATGGTTGAGTATGAACGCGTATGATTATAAAAGGAAGAGAAGTGTATTATTTGAAAATACATGAGCGTTGAAAATTTAAAGCCAATACAGAGATACAAGCATGCATGCAAAAGCCTGGATCATCTAAGGGGGGGTTACTGTAGCCGCGGGGGGTAACTGCAGTGACGTGACACGTCGCTGCAGAGCACTGTAGAACGATGGAAATCATTCTACAGTGGAACGAATTTAGAAATCGTTCCACTGTAGAACGATTTGCTTTAATATTTGTTCCCTAGACTGATTTTTCCAACGCAACTCGTGCTTAGGTGGAACAATTTGCGCAAATCGTTCCACCTGAACACGATTTGTAGTGTCCTATTACCTTAAATACTTTTTAAACTGCCCTATTTTATTTATTATTTTTATTGTTCATCCTATATGGTTAAAAAAAAGCCTATTTTCTCTTGTTTATTCATCCAACACTAAAATTGGGATAATACCAGCGAAAAAAATTGGGATGACCTGACCAAACAAAATCAAATATCATAATATTATTGCTCCAATTTTCTCGTATTCTCCCTTTCTATTTTTTTTTCAAATAAAATTATAGCCACAAGAAATAGGGAAACCTCAGATTATTTTGTAAATTCAATAAATCTCTAAATGATTCATTAACCCAATTTTAAATTTTGTGAATATTGAGTATTTGACATTTATAGTGCATGGTTCCTTATTTTTCAAAACCTCTTTTCTTTTCAAACAGCCATCTGTGTTGTCTACCTGCCGCCATCCCCACTCACAGCCAGAGCTCCAGCAATGACTACAATTTTATCGCAAAAATTTTATTATAAATAATTAATAAAAACTTGAAAAATGCTTAAATTGGATTTGTTAGTTTCAAAGCATATCTCCTGATTAAATAATAAATAACAACATGAATTTCTATACCCATATATAAGTCCAACACGAACTGTTGCGCCAGCATCGGAAATGAGAGCAGTGAAACACATAACATTATAACTTTACTGTTTAAGTCTGGATATCTAGCTAGGTGGCTTCATGTTTCATCCAGATTCTGTTGTTTTGTTAGCTGACAGATCTATATCAAGAATATGTTTATTCATTAGCCAGATAAAAATGTGAGGTAGAGTCCAAAAACGCCCAAGCCCCAATGCTACAGCTGGGTCCTCATTGATTATATAAATAATATTTATAGTACCCGGAATATAAAATGTTAATACAGAGGACACATGTGAGGTAAAATAACAGTTTATCCATACCTTATCAATATCTACAGTCGTCTTTCAATTCTATGTGGAGCAAATCTTTTATAGAGTATTCTTGATCTTAATTCATGATTTTTTTTAGTATATATTTATAATTTTAAGAAATATTAAAATTGTTTCTTTCACATTTTTCCATACTATTTAACGAGAAACGTTAATCTTAGAGTTCGAGTAGTTAATAAATGTAATATCATTTTACCAAATAAGAAAAATATTGAAAATCGCATACATTGTATACCACTAATCATTTTAATAGATGAATAATTAAATAAAGGTATTTATAATTGTTTGGGCCGCAAAAATGTATTAAGAATTTTAGAAATTAAAATTAATACTCCCTCTAATTCTAAATATAACATCTATTTTTGTGACGCAAAAATAAGTTTTATATTTAGGACCAGAGAAAGTATATGTTATATAATATTTTTTTTAACCTGAGAATATGCTTTTTCATTAATATAAAGACAAGAAGAACAGAAGACAAATGGTGTCCTCCTCCAGAAGGCTATGTGAGGATAGATGTAGATGGATCTGTTAAGTCTAATTGGACGGCATCTGCTGGGGGGCTCATACGAGACCATACTGGACAATGGGTGGGAGGTTTCATGAAAAAACTTGGATCGTTCTTGCCTACAATGGCAGAGATCTATGCTATCTATACAGGGCTATAGCTTTGCAAGCAGAAGGGCTTCACTAAGATCCAACTATTCTCAGCCTCGACATAGGCGATTCAAACACTAATGTATGATGGGACTCTAAACCACCCTATGAATTCTGAAATTCTTGCAGCCAGATCACTTATCTACTCCTCTTGGGACTTACAAATCACTCATGCAGACAGAGATTCAGTCAGATGTGCTGACTTTATAGCTAACATCCCTCATCATTCAAACGTGGAACTCCTCTTTCTTAGCAATCCGCTAGTTTCGTGTTTGAATCTAATGTTAGCTGACCAATTTTGATTTGGACATATGTCCTTTCATTTTTTAGGCATTGTATATTTTATTTTCACTCATGTAACTCTCAAGCGTCATGTGCTTGCCTTTCAATTCAAAAAAAAGAAAGAAAAGAAAAGAAACTACATAGCCCAATAAAAAAGACGGTGACCTTGAATGTGCTCTTGATGGTTGCCGCTCTTTTAGTTGTGTTAGTATTGTTTCTAGGGTTAGGGTATCTGTTTTTGGGCTCTTAGGTGTTAGGCCTCGGTTTGTTAGACCTCTTATATAATACTATCTTCGTTCTTAAATATAACATCAATTTTTATGACACAAAAATGGGTCTTATATTTAAAAACGGGGAGTATCTCAAAACATTATTAGTTACATATCATGAATAAAAATATACATTTTAAATATGTTTTCAATCATAAGGAAAAAAAATTAAAAAATATATATATTCTTTTTATTCATTTAAAAGAATACTAAATAAATATGTTTCAATAAATTTGATAACACGTTTAAAATTTATAATTTTACAATGTAATAAAAAGTCATAAATTTTATATTACATTGAAAATTTTGAACAAATCTGTATTATGATTGTTTTTTTTATAAAAATTAATTTTATACAAATATAAAAATTTATTGGTATGTTGAAAGATGAGTATTTTAGTTAAAATAAATATTTAATAGTCAAATTTAATAGTCAACTTATAGTTGAGTGGATAGAAATAAACTCTTAAATATGTAAGGAAGGTTGTTATAATATACCTTTTAATTTTAAGGGAGGTTTATCTATGTTTTAAAAATAGAATGGAGGTTTGTCTAATTTAAATAAAATAGAGAGACAGTCAACATATTTTACTCTAATGTTTATTAATATGCATGAATTAATTAAAATAAATTATATTTATAATAAAAGAATGTATTACATAATCAAATGTTAATATGATATAATCAGTAAGTTCTAAAAAATAAATTATAATAAAGTAAAGTTATACATTATATCAATAAAATATAAATACTCCTTTAATTAAAATGCATGATATAGAAACCTCCTTACATATTTTATAGTCAATTTTTATTCACCCAACTATTAGTTGACCATTAAATTTAATTATTAAACATTTACTTTAATCAAAATACTCCTCTTTCAACAAGTGAATAAATATTTATATTTTTCTAAAAATAATTTTTTTATACAAACAAAAAAAAAATTCTAAGACATATATCTTCAAAATTTTCTATATATTATAAAATTTAATTTTTTATTATATTTATTTAAAATTATTTATTTAGTTTAATTTTAAATGGCTAAAAACATATTCCTTTCTTTTTTTCCTCCCTATTATATAATGATAAAACACATTTGAAAGGGATGTTTTCATTCACCATACATGTTATTAATCATGTAAATTTGATATATTATATAACTTATATTTGTTTTAATTTTTTAAATATATTTTCTGTAAAAACATTTATAAAAAATTTTATTTAAGTATGCATATAATGAATCATATTTTTAGTTATATTTTCTACACAGCAATAATTAATTAATTAAGTCTTTATCTCAATATAGAAAAAAATTAATAAATAATTATTTACAAAATTAAAAAATAAATTAAGAAAAAAAACTCTTACATTACTTAAACAAACTTAGCTAAAATTAAGTAATCAGTCATGATGAATGTTAAATTAGTAAATAAAATTTATTTTAATATAAATTTTTATCAAGAAATAAAAATTCGTAACGGAGTCAGTAGTTTGGACTTAAATATATTTCTTAAAATGGAGGAGAGGTATGCGTAATTAAAGTAAAATGTAAAAGAGTTTAGAGTATTTTACTATAATAATTAAGGGAATATCAACAAAACTAACATAAAAATAATAATGAATATGTTGCATAATAAAAATGAGAGCGTATATTTCAAAAGCGAAAAAGTAAAAAACATTTGTTAAATGTTTTTTTGGGAAAATGCTAAACAAAATACAATTAATATAAGGAAAATATAAATAGGTTATGTGAATATTGAAAATTTCATTTCAGAATTATTGTAGGAATATGAGATCTTCAAATTAAACAAAAAAAGAAGAAGCTAAAATACCCTAAGTTAAGTGAGGGCATAAGTTTCATGAGTTAATAACAATATATTTATCTCAATTAACAACATAAGAATTTAAATAAACGATATCGATAACATATTTCACAACTTGATATCTCAAAACCAACACTTATACAAAGTTTAATTTTGAGGGCATACATTTCAAGGATCAATAACATCATATGTATGTCGATTACCAACATGAGTATTTAGATTAACTAATTTAATAGCATATTTCATAACTTCATATTCTAAAAACTAACACTTGTACTAAGATTTAATTTTGTGGGCACAAGTTTCATAAACCAGTAACTTCATCTATATCTTGATTAACAATATAAAAATTTAAATTAACGTCTTTAGAAGTATGTTTCATAGAAAATACTAGAAGATGAGAGAGGGGCAAGGGCATTTATCCCATATTCCTCCCTAACTTTTGATATAGGATTTTAGAAATTCCACATCACCTATTTACTCCTTGGGTTTGATATATAAGGCAAAGATAGAAGATTTTTTTTTTATCTTATATCTAAGACACATCATTAAAATTTTGATGTGAATGTACAAGTTTACCTCCATTAATTAATGTGTTGACTTTGCTTTTCATTTGATATTATATATATATGTTAAATAAGGGTAGAGTTGAAAAAACGTTAAATTTTATAGTAGAGTTAACGGGATTTAAAGCTTTCTTTGGTGTTGAAAATGCCCTATATATAATACCAGAGAAGTATCTTTTTTGGACAATTTCAGAAAAATATCTTCCCAAATTCAAAAACCCCAAAATGGATGTTAACATTTTAAAAAGACACTAAGGTACCATGGACCAAATTGAGTTTTTCAAATTCGCTGATGTGAATAGTAGTGATTTTCACAAAATGAGTAATGGTTTTCACAAGAAGAGTAATGGATTTCGCTAGTCCGTGTTGGTCTGTATTGATCACTCTCTCTCCCTCTCAAAATTCACTGACGTGAACAGTAGTAGATTTTTGCTATTTAAGTAATGGTTTTCGCTACTTCGTGCTGATCACTTTCTTTCTCCCCCTATCGGCACTGTTCATCTGATACTGACACTGACACTAACATTGTTCATCTGACAGAGGAGAAAGGGGAATCTACCCGTAATGTAAATAGTGTTGGATTTTCGTTATTTGAGTAATGGTTTTCGCTACTTCGTACTGGTCATTTGTTCATGTCAGTGAATTTAAAAAAATCCAATTTGGTCAATGGTACTTTAGTGTCTTTTTGAAATGTTAACATCCCTTTTGGGGTTTTTGAATTTAGTGGATATTTTTCTGGAATTCTCCCTATCTTTTTTCAATTTTAATTATTTTTTTTATTTTCCCTTGTTTTTTTATCATGCTACTCATGAGTTGTCTAAATCATGTGTTTAAATCCCAACAGCAGTCGTCATCGCTACCAAAAGAGATCATGAAATGGCTGGTGCCTAACTGACTAGCGAGTGTCCATAAATTAGAGCGATATTATGGGTTGGAGCATTGGTTTTGGGTCAGCTCATCACGGATTAAGACCATATAGGTTCGAGCTAAAAAGACCTATATTTATATGAGCTGGCATTTAGCCAACCCAAGCATAACCGTTGTGCTGGTGGTTTGGGCGGGCCAACTTTTTTTTTTCTTTTTTTCAAACTTGCTTCATTTTTTTTTTTAAAAAAAAGTCATGTTCAAATTTTTTTTTTACAAAATGTCAGAACTCAGAACCAAATGATTAAAAAAATAAAAAGTTAATAACAATGAATAAGTCGAGCTTGAAGAGAGAGGAGAGATGGCGAGCTTGAGAGACAAAGTGAAAAAGGAAGTCACGGTCTCAACTCTCACAGAGGACATATGCACGGTGACTTTGAGAAACAAAGTGAGAGTAGGAGTCACGCCATCACAGACCCTAACAGTTAAGATAAGCTTCTTATGTGACCGCATGAGGCCGTAAGAGGCTAACAGAGTGATGGGCGATGCCGCGATAGATGCCGCTGTGAGGGGCTAAGTGAGAGTGACTAGTGAGAGGTAAGAGGCGAGACCTCGAGAATAGGGTTTGTTATGGTGTTAGTATTGGACTTGGATGAAGGAGTGGACTTTTGCTCTTCATTTTGGCTTTACATATTAAAAGAATAAAAAAGAAAAACGGTTAACCGTAAACCCATTAGGCTAGCTCGTTACGGGTTGAGCATATATGGATTCAGGCTTAAAAGACCCATATCAAAACGGTCCCACTTTTTTCAAAACCAAATTACCTATATTTCATATTAGATGGGTTCGGTCCACAGTTAAAACACATATTACCGGCTCTAGTATAAATGCCACATGCCAATAAACTTAAATGACTCAATACTCGATTAATGGAACATAGCCATGTGGGAATAGAAATTAGCTTAGCAATTTATTCACTTCAACAGTATACGTACCATTTGCGGCTCTATTTTATGGGCGATGATGTGTTTGCAATAGCTGTTATAGCAGTAAACATAATTTTATCAAGATAGCTGTGTAATATAGTTAGTATCCTATGTGACACTCAATTTAGATTTGATCTCAGCCACATGTAATAAAAAAAATCAATATAATTTTTTTAATTATAATTTATGGTATAAATTTATCATTTATTTTTTCATCTTGATTTATGTAAATAAACATTTTAACAAGCACATTATATGTGTATGTGCATGCTGAGAAGGCAAAATAATAATAATAATAATAATAATAATAATAATAATAATAAGTATATGTGCGTGTTGAAAAAAATAAAAATGGATGTATATGAAACCAGAAGTAATGAAAAATAGGTTTTTGGGTCAAAAGTAATAAAAAATATTAACTTAATTATATTTTTTTTATAAACTTAAGTGACTTGAGTTACAGGACGTTACAAAGTCAAGGTATATATCCTGTTCAAAATAATACTCGCAAATTTTTTTACAGATGTCAACTTTGAAATGTAAAACTCAACGGTAAAAATCCTAAAATGAATTATCGATGTATTCTCTCAGTACTACAAAAAGTGGCTTAAATGACACACGTTTTACAGCGCTTTTTAAAAAAGTGCCACAGCTTATATGTAATTTTTTATTGAATTTTTTTTTAAAAAAAGACTTTTTGTGGTGTTTTTTTAAAAAAGCGCACAGGAAGTAGGGGACTTCCTGTGGCGCTCTTGCGGTCTTTTAAAAGAAAAGATTTATTGTGGCGCTTTTTTAAAAGAGCGCCACAGGAAGTGGAGGGACTTCTTGTGGCTCTCTTTCAAAACAGCGCCACAATAAATCTTTTTTTCTTTTTTTAAAAGACCTATTGTGGCGCTCTTGCAGGAAGTCCACAAAAGGTCCTTCTTTAATTTAATTTTTTTTAAAATTAATTTCCTTCTTACTTCTTTTTAAATTTCTTTTTCCCACCCAAACTATACCTTATTTTCAAGGTACAAAAAACTAGACCGGCCAAAGAATTGGTTACGGTATGGGTTCAGGGTTCAACTGGGTCGGATCGGGGGTTGAACCGTTAAAATATTATAATTTAGATGTTATTACTAAATACCCAAGCAATAGGTTGATAAATCACTATTTTGTGTGAATTATTAGGCTTAAATAATGTAACACGCTACGCAGAGTTAGCTACGGCTTTTGAAAAAGGGAGAGATAATTAAAAAAAAATGCTTTATTCCCGTAAATTCTCGCTCAATTTCATAAATAAATTAGAATTATTCTTTTTTTTTATTTTTTTCTTTTTTTTTTATAAAACCGGACCGGCCGGTTTTTCCGGTCAGACCGGCTGGTTCAACCGATCATTAACCGAGTCGAACCGGTCAACGGTTAATAAACAACCGGACTAGATCAGGGGCCGGTTCCCGGTTGGACTGGTCGAACCGGCCGGTCCGATCCGATTTTTTATACATTGGTGGGCACCGACGATGGAGTGGGTAAGAGGGCCCACTTTTGTCAACTATGGAAAAGGAAAGTTAATAAATTTCATTAATATATTAATATTTTTTATTTTTCTCTAGGATAATTTATTTTATTTATAAATTAATATATAATACATGTAATATCTCAAATTTTAAGGAATCAGTATATAATTTTATTTTGGGATATATAAAATTAAAAAAATGTTTAATTTCCTCAAAAAGTAACCCAAATAATTTAAAAGTTATTTTTAGGATTAAAGGCCAAAATTCTTGAGATAATTCAAGAAAAATATTTAGAGGGTATGGTTTAGCTTAATATTCTAAGACAATTTCCTTATGGATAAAAGAGGATAAATGAGGAAGAAATCTTTTATCATGTGATAAGGAAAGATTTCTAGATATTATTAGAAAATAAAGAGGGACTAAGATAAAAATTAGGAAACATTAGGAGGACCCAATCTATAATTTCCCCCACATATATATTAATATTGTATTTTCCTTCCCCTCTTCCACGCATACAACATATTGACAGCTGACTATATCATTTCATGCATGAAAGACACGGTTGCAGTTGGCTATTTTTCTTTCCTCTCTTCCACTTGTAGTCAGCCACTGGTGCCATCATTTTTCTCTCTTTCACGCATGCAAGATAAGCCGGACATGTGGAGGCATGCATGCTACTCCTTCTGCCATTTCTTGTGCCACGAAGAGAGTGTCCGGGTGCTTCATTTCTTTTCATACCATTCGGCCATTTCATTTGTGTTGCAGGCAAGAATAGAGAGGGAACCGAGAGTGAGAGACCGAGAGTATACCCTTTCCTTCGGTTTGTCCACTCAAAACAGAGAACAGAGAGCAGACCGAAGTGATCGTGGCTGAGAGAAAGAGTCCCTGTTCTGCCATTTTGGTTGATGAAGAAACAGAGATAGAAACGGAGAAAGGAAGAGGAGGATTCCAGTCGGTGAGTTCCATATTTCTTCCTGTCTTCAGCTTTTCTGTTCTCCCAATCGAATGCAAGTAGGGTCTGTGAAAGTTCAGAACTGAAATGCATGTTTCGGTTCTGGTTTAGAGTGAAAAGAAAACAGAGAATGCATGTAGTCTGATCGCTGAGTTTAGAGTGAAAAGAAAACAGAGAATGCATGTCTATTTAAGGTTGATTTCCGGGTTGCATGTGTCTTCCCTTGGTTCTGTAATGATCTCCGAAAACAGAGCAAGCAATGGATGATCATGTATGTATTTACTTCGGTTCTGTGATGTGTACCGAAACAGAAATAAGAGATATATGTATATATGTGTATCGGATAGTGAGTGTGGAGAGAGAGATAGATTATGTCAGATTAATGCACGTGTATGTGTCTATTGTCCGGATGCTAAAGCTTGTAATTATTATATGGTGCAGTTTGCAGAACTTGTATTTTCTGGTTCAGAAAAGTAATTCTGCTTGGTGTGAGATTTTAATAGATTAAATGAACCCCATTGCCTCTGAAAATTGACACTAATACAGAGGATATGTCAAGCTTTAAAAAAAGTCCTCTTTCATCAAATTTGAATTTATAGACTGAGAGATATAATTTTTAGAAGTTAAGGTTAGATTCTGGAAGGTAAATATTGACCACCGAAAGTAAAGTATTTCGAAACAAAAGTAAATGACTTTGGATAATTATGAAATTTTGTGAGGAATTAGTAGACATATAGAGCTTTAAAATAAATTTGGAATCAGATCATTTGGAGCTCTGTAGACTAAAATATGAATTTTACAATTTAGTAAGAAACTGTCAGGATGAATTCTGACTCGTGAATTTTGAGTGATGTTTTAACAGAAACGAAATTGGTGAGCTATTAGTAGACATCCTAAGCTTTAAAATGAGTCCAAGAAAATATCGAATGGATGTCTAAAAAAATAGTTATGATTTTTAAAAGTTAGGACTCTGAATTAGGGAAAAGTTAAGAAGTCAGATTAGAATAAAAACCCATTTTTGATGTTTATATGTATAATCTGACTCTGTAAATTATTTTTCCCATAAAGGAGACTTAATGATGGTTACATAAAACTTGGAATCATCTTAATTGGAGTTTTCTAGAAAGAATTATGAATTTTTCAAGTTCAATGAAAAATTCATGACTGCATTAAGATAAAGAGATTAAAAATTCAATAAAAAGGATATTTTGGTGTGTTTATTAACCTACCCTTACATGTATTACCCTTACATGTATATGAATTATGGGTTTGATATTGCCTAAGTCTTCAAGGAGTAATCGAGGATATAAAAATGTAGAGGTATATCAGAGGAAAGCGCGACAAGTAGTAACTTTCTCTCATCATTATTATATATATTTTTTCTGTATGTCTGTTTTTGCCATCATACTAAGTGTGCATGTGAGCATGTAAATTGCCTTGCATGAGAATGTTTGTCATGACAATGTACGCCAGTTATGGCTAGATTATATGTTTGATGTATGAGCATCAATGATGATATAGTGTTAGAAGGTGTTGTTCTCTATAGCTTGTTTTGCATGTTTTGTGAACTTGCATGATACATGATGGATTGTAGTTACTACTGAGATTCTCAAGAATCTCACCCCTTTCCTAAATTTATATACAACAAAGGCAAGCAGCTTGAAGGGCAAGAGAGTATTATTGCAGATAAATAAGAAGGTTGTGAAGCCGGACCAGTTTATTATTTTAGTTGTATGTATAATACTTCCCTTATACTTATATTTTGATTAGCCTTGTAAGGCTACAATTTGTATAAAGTATAGCGGTAGCTATATTTATATGGAATAGTAGTTGAATTGTAATTTTCGCATTAAGGAGGAATATCAATGCCTAGATACCCACAAGTAAATGCTGTCTTTAGTGATGGCCGGTTAAAGATAGTAATAGCATGTGAAATAGTAGTAATTACAGTAAACATAATAGAATTAGCTCTTTAATTACTATATATAATTCAGTATGTGGATATGGTCATGTATGAAGAATCCATAATTTAATAAGTAATTAAGTGAAAGATGAAAGTTAGAGAAAATAACTTTGTTACTACCAAAATATAGTTTAATACAGTAAAGGAGTATTAATAAAAAGTTTAAACCACTGATTAACTATTTTTGAAGTATGATTTTAAAAGTTTTAAATTTATTTAGGTAAATCTATTCATATTACAGGTTTAAACCCTGTGTCTGGATTTGATTTAACAAACTCTATGCGAAATGGTTTTTATTCCTAGGATCAAACCTGACTACGTGGTTCAAAGTCCTTACTAATTAACCTATAAGGACACAATAAGAAAGTAGAGTGTCACAATATAATTATACATAGTTATGATTAAATAATTTATTTAATTTAATAATTTATTCTAAAAAAATTTATTAAATCTTATATTTAAAACTGAAACTAGTAATTTAAGAAGTAGGAAGTAAGAACTTAAATAATCTTGGACCGTCTGACTCCATAATAAGGCGGAGGCAGCCAGATGAAGATAATCACCAAACGTATATGGATAAAAATTATTAAAAGCAATCATATTCAAATATAATGATATATAAAAGTACATCTATAATAAGTTTAATTTTGACATAATAACACCACAATATTAAAAGCTTTTAATATGCCTACAGGTGGACATCAGAAAATATATTGAGCTTAATGAGAGTGCCAGGTCTGTCTAATACGATGACTACAGCTTTTTAGTTGAAATCAAACTATCACCGAATTTAGTCTGTGGTTCGATCATTTATTATATTAAAAAAATTTAACAAATAATGACAATGTGCATGCCTCCGAGAGTATGTTGGAAATTATTTCTTTTGCGGGCACAAATTTTATTTTCGTAAAGTATTGGCATATATACTCTCTCCATTCTTATTTATAGGACCCCGTTAATTTTTTTTTAGAGAATCCTAAACAAATTCTAAAAAATCTAATTACATTACTTTAAGATATTAAGATTTATCATTTTTATTTAAATTATGTTGGTTGACTTATGAACTAATATATGATGTAATAAAATGTGATATATGATATGATTAAGTAATGTAATTAACTTTCTTAAGATTTTTTTAAAATTATCTAAAAACATTAATAGAATTTTATAAATAATAACGGAGGTAGTATAATCTTAATGTATATGGCTATGCCTCAGCTCACATACACGTCAGTTAACCCGAAACGAGAAGAAGCCGAATCCAACAAGACGACGTAAGAGGCGTGGGCCCATACACTTGATGATAGGGACTACCATTTTGAATCTCCTCCTAGACACTATATATATATATATATTTAAAGATCAAATAACAAACACATTTTTATATATATATTAACATGAAAGGGCAAGTAAACACTACTACAAAAAATGTTTTTAACG
>JBAGKO010219827.1:0-12612 GCA_037177275.1 Acacia concinna
CATATGTACACTTGGAAAATAAAAGTTCCATCGGAAACAAAAGGAGAAATAAAAAGTTTTAAAAATTCTCAAATTTCAGCACTTAGAAATATTCTTAAGGACGTTAAGTGACTTAAAGAATGTCTAAATTAAGGTGTTACACGGACCATCTGGCCTCTTCTCTAAACGTAGGTTAATCCCCTATTTAATAGGCTAATTTCGGATTCTATCTTTAGAGATTTCTATCTTATTTGAAAACATATCTTATCCAAATCGCAATCTCTATCCAAAAATCGTGTCTTTGTAGATTACAGACTTAGGTCACGACCTACAGTTGTCCACGTCGCGACTTGGATTCGGGGAAATTTCTTCCAGGCTCGATTTTGCTCCAAAACACACCGTTTCATTAAATCTTCCTCAGGTCGCGACCTAACAAGTTCAGGTTGCGACCTCAGTAGGCAGAATAACATTTTCTATGTGTTTGGACTTTCAAGTTCTGTTTCCTTTATCCGCTCCATTCTGGCTCCAATTTGGGCTTCAGTTTCTCCTTCAATTGCCTGAAAATATCATCACACAAAAAAGCTTTGCCAAGGGAAGTGAAGAATGATATAATTAATATAAAATAATCCATTTTTACCCATTATTCAACAAAATGCAAAGTATGAGACATACAATCCATAAAACTCTAATTACGATGCATAATGTAGGTAAATGTGTGCAATTTGATTATAAAACACCTTTAAAAATCATATAAATATTGTGTCTTATCAGCGTACTAGCATTTTCATAAATAATACCCATTCTGGTCATAAAGTTGATCGGGGTGATCTGAATAATCTTTCTAGTGTTAACTTTGCCTTCGCTTAGAGCCTTGGATTTGGGGTATGTTGAATTTCCAGAATCTGGAGTTTTTGATATTCTTCTCTCTAATTGTGTTTGTCTTGAAGAGTTACGACTAGCGTCCTTGGATATGCCTTATGAGGATCTAAAGCTGAAGGCTTGATCCTATTGTTACTGCATGCGTTGACGTCAGTAATTACATAGGATCAATTTGAGTTTCGAATCTTGGACACCCCCAAGCAGTTTCAAATTGTGCAGGATTGCTAGAGTAATAGATTAGGTGATGCCTTGTGGCACACTGGTAGGCCTGCAACTTTTTCATTTCGGTCTGATGCCCTCCTTTTTCCGCTAAACTAGGCCAGTTTGGATCAAATATAGATGGTGACGAGTTGTTATTTGAGAGAGGGAGCCAGTTTGGATCAAATATAGATAGTGACGAGTTGTTATTTGAGAGGGAGAGAGGTCTATTATGTTATATATTAATTCATAAGTTAAATAACATAGTTTTTTTATACTAAAAAATAAATACATTTTAATATTTTAAAATAATGTAATTAGCTTTTTTAAGATATTCTAAAATAAGTTAACTAGCTCTTATAATTATAATCCAAGGAAGTATTAAAATGTACACTTAGGGAAAGGGAAAAAATATTATTTAAATATATGTGGGGCCCACATCCCTAATAAAAAGAACATTTTACATTAGACAAAAAATATTATTTAAACGTGAGTACAGTGGATCTCACATACATATAGTTGAGGGAGGTGAGCTTGAGTAATATTTCTACTGTTAATTTGCCTTCACTTAGAGCCTTGGATTTGGAGGATGTTGAATTTTCGGAACCTGGACTTCATGCAATTCTTCTTTCTTATTGTGGTTGTCGTGAAAAATTGCGGCTGGAGTCCTTGGATATGCCCTGTGAGGATCAAACGCGGAAGCTTGACATTGGTAGGCTTGATCATTTGGTTGCTGCATGCGTTGAAGATGGTCCAACCGTATCCCTATTACCAAAAGAAATGTTTTCTAATGTTACATTTCTAAGCCTAATTCAGGTATGAACGACCTATGATAAGTATTTTTACATTGTTACTTTTCCTGATCAGATTTTATATCCATATTATTTTGGTTGCCATGGTCTTTCTTCATGCAGATTTTATATCGAAAGTTAAATTTGTTTGGTGTTGCATATACCCTTTTCTCTCTCAGTTTTATAAATTGTGTGTGCATGTGGCCAGTTTTTTATGGTGCTGATGAAGTGCCGCTGATGGAAAACTGTGGAAATTATTAGATAAATTATTTAGATTATTTGTATAGTTAGAGATATATTAGGCAGATAAAATAGGGTATGTTATATTTTGAAATTCAAATACTAGGTTATGAGCTAATTGTGGATCTATTACATAACAAAATTCTTTATTGTAAATTATAAATAGCCCTTGGCTCATCAATAATAGCGTTTGATCATTAGAATCCTATTATTCCACATGATATCACAGCCTAATATTCTCTTTTTGCCAAATCTATACTTTTTTTTCCGATACATTCCTGGAAGTTTTTCTTTCTTTCAGTATCTCACTCTGTCACTCAACCTCTGTTTGCGTCGGGTCTCTTCATCATTGTGCGATACCCATCCTTCCTTCCAGACATCCTCTCTTTTTCCGATAACAACCATCCTCAGGTTGTGTTTGTACGTTCCTAGAATTTTTTCTATGTCTCACTCTGTCGCTCACCTTCTGTTTGCGTCGTACGATACCCATCCTTCTTTTCGGACGTCATCTCTTGTCCAATAACAACCATCCTCCGGTTTGTTTGGATTCGTTGTTTGTCTCTACCTCACATATGATTTTTGGAGTTATCAGGTTCTTTATTATGTCTCTGTCTACTGATGGCGTGTCTCTAGTTCTGATCTGACCAGTGGCGTTGTAGAACCTCGTTCATCAACTCTTCATGGATGGGTCATCTCATTTAATTGTGTCTGCCAAACTCACTTCCACTAACTATCATGATTGGGCCAGAGCTATTCGTCTGGCTGTTAGAGGGCGTGGTAAGCTTGCTTTTCTTATTGGTGAGGCAACAGCTCCATCCTCTCTAGCTATTAAACAATGGGAGATTGATAACTTCCTTGTCTCTTCTTGGCTTATCAATGTTATGACACCACAATTGGGCCGTACATTTATGTGTCTGTCCACTGCTCATGATATTTGGTAAGGTGTCCGTGACTCTTATTCAGATACAAAAGATCTCTCTCATATCTATGACCTCTAGCCCCAAACTTGGCAACTTCAATAGGGAACAGTGACTATGAGTGATTATTGGCATAAACTTGTTACCTTATGGCGGGAACTTGATCTTTACAATGTCAACCAATGGACTATAGCTGCTGACATGGCACGTTACCAACACAATGTTGAGACCAGTTGCATCTTTGTTTTCTTGGTTGGATTAAATCCTGATTATGATGAGGTAGGTAGTCGTATTTTGAGCTGTTATACTCTTCCAACTCCAAAAGAAGTTTTTTTTCTGAGGTAAGGCGGGAAGTGTCTCGTCGATGTGTAATGATGCTCACCTCTCCTACTATTGTCATGTCTAAATCCGCTACCTTGGTGAGTAAAAATTAGAATTCCAGATCTGGTTCTCAAAAGGGTCAGCCATTTTGTGATCATTGTAAAAAGGATGGTCATACCCATGACAAATGCTGGGTTTTACATGGCAAACCAGTAGATTTCAAGTCCAAAAAACACTAGCCGAGAGCTCACCATACATCTCACGACCCTATGCAAAATGATTCACCACAAGAGTCCCTCACTAATGAGCAGATTACTCAATTGCTTGGAATGCTCAAGCAATTGCAAACTCAATAGAGTGCTAATGCTTTGACATCATTGGCACACAAAGGTACATGTTCCACAGCCCTCTTTACTTCTGCTCATTTTTCTCCATGGATTGTTGATACTGGAGCTTCGGACCATGTGACTTCCAATTCACAATTGTTTGTCTCTTATCACCCTTCAACTGGTAATGAAAAAATTAAGACAACAACATGATCTTCTTCTACTATTACTAGAATTGTTTCTATTAATAACTCCAACTCTCTACAATTTAAATTTGTCTTACATGTTCCAAATCTCGCTTGTAATCTGTTGTCTTTTAGCAAATTAACCAAGCACACTGACTGCTCTGCTCATTTTTTTGCTACTCATTGTGTATTTCAAGATCTCTTATCGGGGAAGATGATTGGCACTGCTAAGGAGTGTGATGGATTGTATCACCTCGATGTTTCTACAGTGAATGCTTTGTGTTCCAAAATAAATGACTCCACTCTGGATCAAAATAATATCGTCCTTTGGCACTAAAGGATGGGTCATCACAGTGTTTCCTATTTACAAAAATTGTTTCCTCAGTTGTTCGTTAATAAAGACTTGAATTTTCACTGTGGTGTTTGTCAATTATCCAAACAACATCTTATTACATTTTCTCCATTTTCATATAACCCTACTCGTCCATTTTCCATTATTCATAGTGATGTTTGGGGACCTTCCCGTATTCCAAATCGCACTCGTTCTAGATATTTTGTCACATTTATATCACACTTGTATGCGTTGAGTATATCTTTTAAAAGAAAAAGCAGAAGTTCCACATATCTTTGTAGAGTTCCATAATTATATTAAAACCCAATTTCAAACCTCAATTCAGGTACTCTACACTGATAATGGAACTAAGTCTTTTAACCAAACATGTAACACCTTTCTTCAAACTCATGGCATTGTTCATAAGAGTAGTTGTCCTCACAACCCCTAACAAAATGGAATTGCTGAAAGGAGGAATAAACAACTACGCAAAGTGACTTGTGTCCTACTTTTACAACTAATGTGCCAAATCTGTTTTGGGCGGTGCACTACTTACAGCCACTCATTTGATCAATCGACTTCCTAATCGTGTCCTTTCTTTTGTCTCTCATTTAGATAAACTTAAAGAAAGTTATTCTGTTCATCATCTTGAGTTTAGTCTCCCACTTCGTGTCTTTAGTTGTCTTACTTATGTTCATCACCACCAACCACAATATAAACTAGATCCTAGATCTGTCAAAAGTTTGTTTCATGGCTATTCTAACTATAAAAAGGCTATAAGTGTTTTGATCCTAGTTCTAATCGCATGTTCATCAGCCGCGATGTGTCTTTCTGTGAACATAAGTCCCACTTCCCAACTCCTTCACTTTAGGGGGAGAGCTTGAGTGAATTTCAGTCCCCATAATCAACTTCTACATCTACAAATGTCCTTGCACCTATACCTCCTTCTAAAGGTCTAGTCCTCATGTCTTCTATATATTAATGATCCATCCTTACCATAATCTGAGGGAGTTGAAACACTTGGTGATCACATTGACAATTTGCATAAAGTATGCTCATGGGGACCCAGAAAGGTGATTATGTCCAGCGCACCCAAGGCTGTACCAATCTCTAAACCATTGATGAATCCTAAAGAAATAATGGATGTCGATGGTGACAAAGATCAAGTTCATATGACTGATAATTCAGATTTGCCAATTGCTTTAAGAAAACAGGCCCACTTGTGCACTAAGCATCCTATTCAAAAGTATGTATCATATACCACTCTTTCTCAGACTCATTACAATTTGGTTACTAGTCTTGATAAGCTTGGTATTCCGAACATTGTATATGAAGCCCTTGAGATTCCTAAGTGGAAACATGCTGTAATAGAGAAAATGAAGGCTTTGGAAAAAATGGCACATGGGAGATTACAAATTTATCAGAAGGTAAGAAACCTATGAGTTGCAAATAGGTATTTACCCCTAAGTATAATGTAGATGGATCACTAAACAAGTATAAGGTAAGGCTAGTAGCAAAGGGTTTCACTTAGAAGTATGGAATCGACTATAATGAAACCTTCTCAGTAGTGGTAAAACTTAATACCATCAGAATTTTACTCTCAATTGCTGTAAACCTTGATTGGCCACTTCAACAACTTGATATCAAGAATGCTTTCTTAAATGGGGAGCTAAAAGAAGAAGTCTACATGTCCATTCCTCCTAGCTTTGAGAAGGGAAGAAACAATCATGTGTGTAAGTTAAAGAAGTCAATATATGGTTTAAAACAATCTCTTGAAGCCTGGTTTGATAGATATTCCCAGCTGTTCTCAAAGTTGAAGGATACAAGTAGAGCTTATATGATCATACTATGTTTGTTCTAAAAAGTGGAGACCTGATAACAATACTTATAGTATATGTTGATGACATCATCATTACGAGAAATAATCTTGAAGAGATGAAGAGAATCAAGAAAGCCCTAAAAATGGAATTTGAAGTGAAGGATCTCAACCAACTCAAATACTTCATAGGGATGGAAGTGGCAATATCAAGTAAAGGGATTTATGTATCCCAAAGGAAATATATCCTAGATTTACTCACTGAAACTGGAATGCTTGGCTACAAACCTTGCTGAGTACCTATCAGTACTAAGAAGGAAATAAAGAAGGAGAAACCAGGTACACTTGAAGAAGAAACTAGAAAGAAGAAGAAATGTGAAACTGATGAACTACCAGTAGATAAAGGTAGATATTAGAGGTTAGCTGGCAAACTCATTTATCTTTCTCATACTAGACCATATATTGCATTTGCTGTTAGTGTTGCAAGTCATCATATACGTGAACCAAAGAAAAAACACATGGATGCTGCTCTCAAGATCCTCAAATACCTACAAGGGACTCCTGGCCGAGGTTTATTCTTCAAAAAGAATGAGTCTAGAACAATTGAAATTTATACAAATGCAGATTGGGCTGGATCAAAGGAGGACAGTAGATCAACTTCAGGCTATTGTATCTTCGTTTGGGAAAATTTGGTTACTTGGCAAAGTAAAAAACAAAGTGTGGTATCCAAGAGTAGTGTTGAATCTGAACTAAGAGCACTCACTCAAGGACTTATGGAAGGATTATGGTTGCAAAGGGTTACAAAAGAAGCACAAGTGCATGTTTCATCTCCTCTGAAACTCCATTGTGACAACAAAGCAACATTGAATATGGCCTTGAATCCAGTACATCACATCAGATCCAAATATGTTGAGGTAGATCGACATTTTATTAGAGAGAAAGTAGAAGATGGAACAATCTGTCTCTCTTATGTACAAATGAAGAAGCAACTTGCATATATTCTGACAAAGGGCTACCTAAAGATGTGTTTGAAGATTTTGTAAGCAAGGTGGATATGATAAATATCTATAGTCTAACTTGAGGGGGAGTGTGGAAATTATTAGATACGGTATTTATATTATTTGTATAGTTAGAGATATATTAGGAAGATAAAATAGGGTATGTTATATTTTGAAATTCAAATACTAGGTTATGAGCTAATTGTGGATCTGTTACATAATAGAATCCTTTATTATAAATTATAAATAGCCCTTCGCTCATCAATAATAGCATTGAATAATTAGAATCCTATTATTCCACAAAAACCCCGACGTTCCTCCTTGTGTTCATCGCACCTGAAGGTGTTCTTTGTTTTACACTATTTATTGCTCAGAGAGTGGGTGTGAAATCATACCATTTATGTTTGAGCATGCAAGAGTTTTAAGGGAAGTTGTCATTGTGCCCGTGTGTCATGGCTTAAAAGACCCTGAAAAGCGCAAATATCTACAATCATTATCATCCATCTGTCCCAAAAATTAATATTGCAGGCTTTTAACTGATGGTGTGGCTCGTGCACATGAAATCTATAAGAAATTCCAGTATTTGAGGTTGTAAAAAATTGATACTAGTTTGGGTGGTTTTATTGGAAAGTAATGAGCAGCTTTTTTATGTGTTTGGGAACAATTGTGAAGTTGTAGGTTTCATATTGTATGAACAAGACAAGACTTGCCCAACAACTCTATATTAGTGCTAATTTTTATTAGAGGGACTTTTTTTAATTTCAGAATCGATATAACAAATGAGTTAATTATTTTTTTCACAAAAGCAGAGGATATATTTCTCTTTGGATTGGTATAGCAATTTCCTTGTAAACTACTCCCTCAGTTTCTAATTATAAGACCCTATTGTTTTTTTTGGAGAATATTAGGAAAATATGAAGAAAGCTAATTATATTACTTAATTATATCATATATTGTGTTTTACTAAAACACATTATATATTAGTTCATGAGTCAAACAACATAAATTGAAGAAAAATGATAAATTTTAATGTCTTCAAATAATTAAGTAGCTTTCTTAGGATTTTCCTAGGATTCTTCAAAAAAGTCAATAGGGGTCTTATAATTAGGAATAGAGGTAGTATTCTCTTTGTTATTATAATTCAACTTGCGATTGGATAATTGGGGCTGTGACTTTTCTCTGTTTTATCATGTTTGGCAGAACCAACAGAAGTTGGCGCAGATGGGTAGGCATCTACGTCACATCTACTTGTTCCTGGGTTTGATCCCAGAGAACAGAAGGTGTAGAGAATTTCTGTTGGGAGCTCTCTCCCCTGGGGCACCTCAAAGAGGTGGTTACTTTTCGGGCCTATTCGATTGGGGGCGCTTAGACTAATTGGTTCACGGGCTCACCAGATTCGGGATCTCAGATTATAGCTAGATACTAGGACTTGGTGGGTTCGTGGACTAAAAGGTCCACCATCGAAAATAATAATAATAATAATCATGTTTGGCAGACATTTTAATTGATAGTGAGCATGTATGATACATTTAGTAATTACATGTGAGTTGTGAATTAAGATCTCAATTCTTTCTTCTACGTTGTTTTGGGGTTTTTTTTTTTGGTAAAAAGAACTTTCTTGTTGACTAGCACTCAGCGACTCTAGAAGTTTTAGTATTGGATTTCCATAAATAGCTCAGATTATATATTAACCAAAAATATAAATGATGATGGTTCTAGAAGTAATTAATTGTTATCTGCATATGAAATAGTACAATTCTATCTGTGTGTGTGGGGTAACTGATAATAACTTCCTCTTTATTAGTTACTCCGATACTAATTATAATACCTTGCTGATTTTTTTAGAGAGATTAATGTTATTAGTTAAATTAGTTAATTGTTATAATATGACTTGATTTTCTAAAATTACCATCTGATCCTAATAACCACAATTAAATAAGAGAGTATTGACAGGAATAGTTTGAGAAAAATTGATTAAATATGAAAAATAATGTAGATAGGAGTCTTATATTTAGGATCAAATTAAATTTCTAACTGGTCTTATAATTAGATTATAACTGGAGGTAGTATAATTTAGAAGGGATAATGCATGGTGAATAACGGAAAAAAGGGTTGTAAATGGGTAATGCCTGGTTGTAAATGACGAAACTAGAATATTTAATAGCGAAACAAAGTAGTAAACAAATTATCTGTTGCTAACTATTTCCCAATTTTACTTCAATTCCCATCCAAACAAGGGCTGCAATAGCCTATGAACCTAACTTCTCTCATTTTTCATTTCGGTCTGCTAGCCTCATTTTCTTCACAAAACCACACTGTTTTGGCTAAAATATAATTGATGAGCACTTATTTTTGCATAAAGGAAAAAATCTTAAAGTATTTTTCTACTAACACCCATTATTTTAAAATAATTTTTAATGCACTTAGGGCACTAAAATGTTACTCCAATATTAACCCACATCCAGCGTCCTCAAGTATTTTTTCCAGTATTCTAAAGTATTTTTAGTATCATTCATTACTAATAATTTAAAAAGGAACATTGCAATTAGGTCACAAATAACAGATTTAATGCTAACTAGGTCCCTTAAAATCATCTAATTGCAGTGAAGTTCCAATAGACCTAAGTGTAATTTTTTCCAAATGTGAAATTATAGTTTTACACCTCTTAATTGAAAATGGAAAAAATCCTATCATAAGAGATTCTAACCCTGTTTGTGCACATAATGAGGAGATGTTTCATGATTTTTAGGTGAAAAATCAATCATAAAATATTTCAAGTGTTTTTTTTTATTACATGGGTCGAGATCAAACTCAAATTAGGTGTCACACAGGACATTAACCATACCACATGACATAGAGGCCGTTGGTAAAATATTTTAAGTGTTTCATGATCTTCTTCTTGGAAATAATTACACCAGATCTTTTGGGATTTCATTGCAATTAAATGATTTTTAAGGATCTGATTACCATTAAATTTGTTAATTGAGACATAATTACAATTTTTCTATTTTTTTTTTAATTAGACGGCACGCAGTATGCTTGAGGTGGTGGGGATCAAACCCCAAGGGTACGTTCTGTACCGCTAGACCCAAAGGTCTGTAGTACAATTTTTCTAATTTAAAAGTGCGGGTTCCTACTCAAAAAAATACTTAAACTATAAAATTGAATTAATAATTATTTAAGAAGATATTTAGAGAAAAATAGTACGTATAAACAATATATATGCTATTTTTTCTAAATATATACTATTAAATTATATAAAAATTTATAAATCATAAAAATTTATTTAAAGAAAAAAGAGGATATATAAATATTTTAAAATAATTTAATTAATTTTTTTAATCTCTCGTGAAAAAAATTAATTGAGTTTTAAATGAAAGGGGAGAAGCCACGTCCAAGTATATCATGGGGATGATAATTTGGCAACAGGAAACCACCTTGCTTTCTCTATCGATCAGGATTTCTAGGGCTACGGTTGTTGATTTCTGAGTTAGAAATAGTGTAATCCTTTAGAAATTTGATTCCAACAACGTTACCTTGCAGTTTTTTTGCTGATTTCTGAGTTAGAAATGGTGTTCAGTTATCTTGCTTTGGGTTCTTCCATTTCAGTATTGATTAATTGAGTTGTCATTCATCATCTTCATTTCAATCCTCCAATATCTTATTTGAATGCTTTGCATTGTTCTTGTTGCTTATTCTAGAATTTTCCTTTTCCGATGCTGGTGAACTCATTATTATGCTCTTTCAACCTGAAATATTCTCTATTACTGATAGCGAACTTGCACTATAAATGCTCCTTTTGTTGTCTGAAATAGTCTCATTAGAATGTTGTCTTCGTTTAAATCAACAGGGGAGATTTTGACAAGCTAAAAGGAAAGAATCATATTGAACTCGCTTGTACTGATTTTTAAGAAAGCTACTTGTAGTCCGTTAAGTAGGGGAAACAGAAAACTCTATTTAAAAATATGCAAAACGGTGTATTTGGAAATATTTTTGGAACATCCCTTCGAAGCTACATTCTATCCTGGAATGAAAGAGGGATGATAACTCTTAGATCAATGTAATAAAAATGACATACAAAAATGCAATGAAAAATCATAAAAATCTTTCTGATATTTTGGTTTTCTTTTTAATAAGAAAATCACTAGCTTCTTCCGTTTGTTTGCTACTTTGAAGGAGAAAAAGGAATTTAAAGCCAGTGACTGTTTATAAATATGAGAGCGGGGACCTACTTTTGAAACGTGTCTTATTTAAAATTACAAAGTTTGCTTGGATCTTGTAGGTTACAGGGAACATTGAGATAGCAGAAAATAAGGTCGTACGTGCTTCGTTTGATGGAATGTTCAGGCTCATATGTTTTGATGTCGAACTTGTATGCTGAAAAAGGGTAGAAATGATGAGGAGAGGGATGACGGAGAGGGGAGTGAGGAAGGAAATAGGGTTTAGTTTGAAAATGAGGAACCAAACATTTGGTTTTCAAATGGAAGCTCTCTCTCTATTATGAATATACACTTGAGTCCCTAGAGACTCACACCCAAGGATCACCATTGTTCATTAGCGAATCTCATTCTCATTCACCATTACAGATATGAGTGAAGCTCATCCTCTAAATTTTTTTTTTCTTAAATAAGAATAAGTTACTTATATAAATGATTGCTCATTTGGATGATTGCTTTTTTTTTTTTTAGCTTTATTGACATTTTATTCTTACATTTTTCTGTTATAACTTACTTTCTCTTGTCCTAATTATAAAACCACTTGTTGACTGTTTTAGAGAATTCTAAGAAAGATAATTGCATTACTTCAAAACATTAAAATTTATCTTTTTTCTTCAAATTAGTTTGCTTGACTTATGACCTAATATATAATATAATAAAACACAAGATATGACACAATTAAGTAACTTAATTTCCTTCTTTAACTTTTCTAAAAAAAGTCATCTCGGTCTTATAATTAGAACTGAAGGTAGTATAAATATCACAATATATTTATATGTAATATATGTTCCATCTGGTCTTAATTACAAAATCCAGTTGACTTTTTTGGAGAATCCTAATAAAGCTAATTATATTAATTTAAAACATTAAAATTTATCGTTTTCTTCAAAGTATTTTGTTTAACTTATGAACTAATATATAATATAATAAATAACAACATTTGATATGATTCATGTCATTTTAAGTCATTTCTCATCAGAAGTTACTTTTTAACATATCAACAAAATAAATTTCACTTTTATATAAGTAATTTCTGCTACCACCATTTCAAATATAAATCATATCACACAATCTAACATTTACCCAATCTTACTTTTACATAATAAATAAATCATTTTTCCCATCGTTATTCCAAACACATCATATATGATGACAGATAAGAACTTGCCTATGGGCACACACGATTTATTGTATTGAATAAAGATATTTTCCATTGCATTACCTGGACCTTTAAATATTACTCCCTTCGGTCCTAATTATAAGGGCCTTTTAGATAATCTTAAAAAAACTAATTACATTACTTTAAGATATTAAAATTTGTCGTTTTTCTTCAAATAATGTTGTTTGACTTATGAACTAATATATAATGTAATAAAACATAATATATGATATGATTAAGTAATGTAATTAGCTT
>JBAGKO010219855.1:0-12610 GCA_037177275.1 Acacia concinna
GCATGTTTAAGTTTTAAAGTTATTTGAAAAATCATGTTTACAATCATATAATATACTAGTATATATATATATATATATATATATTAAAAACCCATGAAATTAATGTCGTTTAGTTTGCTATGCTAATAGTTTCATTCAATTAGATATATATTGTCCTTTTTAAAATTTATTTTGGATTGTTATGTAACCATTGACTACATTTACTTTCCAGAAAAACAAGAATGATGGTGTACAGGTCATGAATTCAAAATTGTGCTCTTTACATTTAAGCTATCTAGAAGAGTTGGAATATATTTGGAAGGGTCCCACACAAAGTGTGAGCCTCCAAAGACTTGAAAATGTTGGACTGTATGATTGCTTGAAATTGAGAAATGTATTCTCAATTACGGTTGTCACAAGCCTTCCAGAGCTGAGGACACTAAGTGTATCTCAATGTGAGGAATTTGAGGGAATATTTTGTGAAAAATCACTTAAGAACATTTCTTCTTCTCCTCCTAATGTTTGCTTCCCCAAACTGGAGTATATTCACATAGGGCACTGCAATAAAGTGAAAAGATTGTTCTCATATTCTATGGCTTTTCATTGTCCTTCACTAGAGCACCTATCCATACGGGATTGCTCTCAACTTGAGGGGGTTGTTCAAGATGAAGTTTCTAGTCATTATGAAATGTTGTTTCCTAAACTGAATGATTTGGAACTCAAGGGGTTGCCAAAGTTGAGAGAGATTTACCCAGGTTATGAATTCAATCACCTATATGATAATATGAATATACGGGATTGTCCAAACATATACAATATCTCATTACATTGTAATGCCTCATCATCAGGTATGTAGTTACATTTGTATCATCATTATAAATAGTTAGTCTCGTTTATAGGCAGCATTTTGATGTGACAGTTAATTAATTGTTGTTTGTTTTCAGAATTGGAGATCAACGCATTGTTTTCAGAATTGGAGATCAACTCAGAAGGTTAAATAAGGCCATGATGAGAGCTTTGGAACTTCGAATGCTTTATTTATCTGCAATTATGTTTGGTGTGTGAGGATATATTGGATTTGTGTCAGTGTGTTTAAGGTTGTGCACAAGATATTATAATTATTTGGCTTGCATGGACTTCTTATTTCATCTACAACACTTATATTGGATTTGAATTTATATTTTATAATATGATTTCTAATATTGTCCTTTGTTTCATTGATACAATTACGAAGCATTATCATTGATTAATATAAAATTAGTATTGAAAAGATGTGAAAAATATAAAAATAAATTATAATTATTATTATTGTCTTATATTAGAACTACTTTTAATCAAAATTATAATTACCCAGGGCATGATAAAAAAAAAAATCCAATAGCCAATATCAATCTGCACTTGGGTTGGAGTGACAAATATTCGTCTGACACTTTAAAACTTGGATTTATATGTATTTTCTACAAGCAAAATCATTTGTGCACATTCAAGCCTAAATTTTAGGATTAATGAAACAAAATACAAAGACATAATTGTTTATTATATATGTGGGAAGTTTGTTTTTTATTCTTTCTCAATCCAATCAGCTTCCAAACATGACAGCCCAATATACACATATATGATTGCAATAGAAAAAGTCTAGATAGAATACAAGATTCAAACCCTCCAAAAAAATTTTTTAAGAAATCCGAAATCGACTCTTTAATAAAGGATACTGACATACTGTGAAGTACTCTACACATTACGAAAATTAGATGTATCTCATAATACATAGGTTATACTATAAACATGCATCATAATACAAATTATGAGACACATATTTGTAAGCCATTAGGTGCATAAATAAGTGACATAATATTATTAATATAGAAAACTAAATTGCAATATTTAGATGATAATACCTTGGAACAATACAGTAATAGCATATGACACTAGTCTTTCAAATATATCAACATTAGATGACAACATCTTCTTATTTGCAATTTATATCAAACAACTCTAAAGATTCTTTCATGAATCAATCCATCTTTTTCTTTTTGTCTTGTGATCATGAGAGACACAAGGTTATAAATTTTATAGGAAGAAAAGAAGAAATATTCTGAAACGTGTGATTCCATCATTAACAAAAGTAAATGGTTAAGTGAGTTACTTTGAAGCTGAACCTGTGCTGTTTTATAATGACTTGATAAATCAGGTGCTCTCTTCTTGCTCATCCATCTCATCAAGGATAACATAATTTATAGCCAAATCATTTTTGAAGGTCTCACTCACATCCTCTTCACCTGCTTCACCCTTATGAGGCTTCCAGTATCTGCCATTAAAAAATAGATAGATAGATAGATAGATAGATAGATAGAGAGAGAGAGGGAGAGACTAGTGACAAAGCTCTAAATTAAGACAGAAGAAAAGTATGATCATAAATAGCTTACAAGTGCATTAGATTATGACTTACTTGTACCAATTGAATAAACTAACACCAACAATAATAGTGAAGAGACCTAGTCCTTTCAACCAAGTAAATTTTTCATGAAAGTACACGACAGCAACCTACACAAACATAAAAGTTAACAACTGCTAAGAGGGATTTGTTAAATAGATCGCACAACATCATTATGCTATATCGAAAATAACTTCTTTGAAAAAACATGAAAAATTAACAGTATATAAATAATGGAAAGCTAAATGCATCAGAAATAAGCACAAAATGACAATTAATCAAATTATACCAGATCCATCTACATCTAGTAATTTGGAAACCAACCTACGTATTTTTCATGAGTAATGAATGACACAAGCACAAATTGACAACTCAACTAGATGCTTGACAAATATGAGAGACCAATATAAACCACGGTAGACATTGGGTGACGTACAAGTCAACAAAATGGAAAAACAATATTATGCCAATACGGTGACAGCCTCCTTAACAACCCCAGCTATTGTAATTGTGACTTCACTAGATACTGAGACAAGAACATACTCTGTCAATACGTGCAAAATGGAGATTGACCTTTGAAAACTGATTTGAATGGAAAGAATGGAAAGCTTAATAGCCAAAGAAGTAGAAAATCAAACAATAAATAATTAAATATTGAAAAGTAACACCCTCAGAAAGGGAACATTTACTCTTACCATAAGAAAAGCAAGTGCTCCACCCCAAAACATTAGTAAACAACTCTGAGTAATATGCCAGGGACTATCAAAATATTTGTTTTGTTTGAATTCATCCCAAAGATTCAATGCAAGAGAGAGAAGCGTCGTTGCCCTTGCCATTACTGGAGTTACATAGCTCATCATGGTAAGAGGATTTTTCATCCCTGAAATTATTATGGAAAAGTTATCAACATTTCATTCAGAAAGTACATATCTTTTAAATCTATCATAGAATAGCGAACATGGGTAGAGGAAAAACTTGAATAAAAAAAGAGATACAAAGAAGATGAAAATATAGAAACACTAAAGATGATAAATTGGCATTTTATAGCGAATTTAGCCTAACAAATCTTCTGATAAATTGAACAATCTCTCTCAATAGGCGCATAATCAGTTCAAGTCTGAGGTTTATAAAGTTAAAAATAGTTCTAATTTTGTGAGACTTCTCAGTTCTCATCAAAATATCACATAAATCTTCCATAAAAAAAATTATTATGGAGCTATTCAGGGCACTTACCATAGGCTTCTTTCTTGAGCATTGGCTTGGTAACAAATTGCATGAAGAGAAAAAAGACAAGTCAGCCTAGCAAACTGGAGTGAGGGCAGAAAAAATGGTAATAAGAAAATGGATGTTAAAAGAGAAATCAAATAGAAAATGCAAGCTGCAAAAGAATCTGAGTCATGCACCCACGAAACCCAGACATAAAGCAGCAAGTATAACAAGTATAAATCCCCCAAATACAAATTCTATCTCTTTTAAGACTGAATTTCAATGGAATTGTATTTTAGAAGGATGTACAAATTTGTCAATGTGTTTAACTTCTTAAGGCTTGAAAAATGTACTTGGCAACTGAAAATAGAGAAAAGGGGGAAAACAGAGCTGTATCACTGTGAAGATTTATGAAATAGTGAAAACTTTTGTGATGTAATAAAAAGGAAGCATTCCTTATATGAATTTCAATTAGTTCGTTGTCCATTTTTAACCACTTGCCCAGGTATTCACTAGAAAAAAAAACCAACATTTCTAATTAATTTAAGAAAGACTGGGAACACTCTGCCCTTGGAACGGTTTCTTTTATCAAACGTAAGCAGGCTAAAACACAGGTAATGTACACTCTTAGCGGTATTATGTTGTATTTGGTTTGGCAAAAATGTACACATTTTCAAGGGTGTTTCATTGATTATCTAGTACTGAGGGATAGGGAAAAACTTACAGTAGATTCCTTGGGTATTCCTTCAACTTTTCTTTAAGTGGATTTCTTTGTGGTTGGATATGCAGAAATCAAAATGCTTCACTCTATCCCTTTTTTGTCATGTTTTATTCTTTTCGTTTACTCCATTTAAGGGAACTTTATCCTCCTCCTTTACATTTTTGTGCGACTTTTCAATTGTCATCAAAATATCACATAAATCTACAAATATATTTTCCATAAAAACAATTATTATGGAGCTATTCAGGGCACTTACCATAGGCTTCTTTCTTTAGCATTGGTTTGGTAACAAATTGAATGACGAGGAAAAAAACCAAGTCAGCCTAGCAAACTGGAGTGAGGGCAAAATAACGGTAATAAGAAAATAGATGTTAAAGAGAAATCAGAAAGAAGATGCAAACCTGAAAAAGAATCTGATTCATGCACTTATGAAACCCAGACATAACAGCAGCAAGGATAACAAGTATGAATCCCCAAAATTCAAATTCTATCTCTTTTAAAACTGCATTTCAGGGGAATTGTATTTCAGAAGGACATACAAATTTCTCAATATGTTGAAGTTCTTGAGGCTTGAAAAATGTACTTTGTAAGTGAAATTTTTTTTCCCATTTTTTTTGGGGGAGGAGAGCTATATCGTTGTGAATATTTATGAAATAATAAAAACTTTTGTGACGTAATAAAAAGAAAGAATTCCTCATATGAATTTCAAATAGTTCGCTGTCCATGTTTGACCACTTGCCAAAATTGCATTGATATTCTGCTTTCCTTATAACAATGAATGCATATCAGAATCTTAAATAAAAGGCATGAAAGCTATAACTGCCATGTATACGTGTTAGTAATATACCAATGGAGATAACTAAGATAATGCCAGACAGTTTAAAGCTTGGTGTCTCCAACCTTCCAATCAAAATTTGCAATTAAATGACAGTAAACAGGTATAAGTACTGAAAATGTATGTATCTCGATACATTCGTGCATGACAAGCTATAGACCCTCAACTCAAATGAAAGCTTTTCGTAAAAATCACAATATAATATGAAGTGTTCAGTCTTCCAACATGTAACAAAAGATGAAAGGAGACCAATCTAATTATTGGGGTATCAGCGTAAACAATTATTTTTCCCTTGAGATTACAGGATGTGACTTATGAATATTAGGCATTAAACAACTTACAAACAACTCACCTCACCTGATCTTTGGTAAATTTTACCAGCTTACACCACACAACAGAAGTGTTCATTGCTTATAGAGTCAACAACCATTTCGGGACTACATAATTGATAGTTTGCATGCAATGTTGCATCTTAAGAATGTTCAAAGTTCATAATATAGAATAAATTTCCTCAATGCCTCTAATAGATATAATTTCTCATAACTGAGTGATCAATTTTGATCTCCATAATTCACAGAGGCCACAAAATCATAAAGAACGATCACAAAGATCAAAAGACTATGAATTCACCTGAAAGCAAAAGCAAACAGGAGGAGAAAAATTGGAGCAGCAGATTTACACTGCAAGGAAGAAAGTAAAATAGAGGATGGTTTACTTCAACAAAGAAAAAGAAAAGAAAAAAGAAAAGAAAATGGAGTCTTCAGTAACAAGACAAAAGAAAGTATATATTATTTGATATATTTCTCATGATAAATAAAAAGAAGGAAATATCTCCATAGCAAAAGACACAGAGATGAAAACAAGAGAAGCATTGCTCGAGTTGATATCCAATGCTTTCCCTAGAGCAGATGGTACAACTGTGAAAGGCAAATTCCATCTGTAGCATTAGTTGATAGAAAGTCAATATAGCAGGGCGGTTATGAATTTATAGTGAAAAGTACTGACATGAGGAGAGGGGGAAATTGAAAAAGTTGTACCATTGTCCACAACAAATATTATTGGATCATTTTAAGTCACACTCAAATGTGCGCATTCAATGAAGATGATAATCCAAAAGATCAAACAACTACAAGCATCCATTCCTGTGTGAATGTCTCACACGCACAAAAACAAAAAGCAATAAGATCAGGATATGATACAAAATATGGGGTATTAGGAAAGATGTGCACAAAAGGATTGTGATAGAGATAGGATGATGTTGAAAACAGTTGTCAATATTTTTTTTAAGAGAATGAAACCTGAACAAATATTATGATTAAATAGGACACTCACAATAGCATAAGATTAAATGCAATAGCAGAGAACGACAAAAAAATTCTTGCAGGGGCTGTAAGAATGACACCAATAGATTGTATATCATATAATTCAATTTCTTCCAATAAAAATACAATGACTTTAGCAGAGCCAACAAAGCTTTGAAACTACAATGACATGGAGATCAACCATATAAAATACTCTTACAGGGATGGCCAAATCAGCTCAATCTATATTAAATTATAGACAAGAAAATCTAGTTGAGAAACAAGAGGGTTAGTGTATCTTTATACCCAAATCATAATCTGAAACCCACAGAATAAAATTCAGAACTTAATATCAAAAGTATCCCTTTTTGTCCTAAATAAACCCCAATCCAAAGCAAACAAAAATGACCTAGAATGAACCAACCATGTTTCCAATTAGCAATCAACACACATAAAGTTTGTACGAGCATTAACTACTATACCTAACAGTCAAAGCACAGGGCAACTCACCTGAGAACAATTCAGAAGCAGAGAGTGACAAGGAAGCAAAGGAGAATGAAATTTGAAGTAGGAAAGGAGACAGATCTGAAGGAAGTATCTTTGGATCGAAGTTTAGGTGAGAAAGCGTACAGTCAGAAGCCGTATTGGCTTGGACGTAGTAATAGTTTGAGATTTGGTGAAGCCGCTCCTCTTGTACCTTCCAAAGTTATTGTTACAAGCTATCGTTACAAGCCTTCTAGAGTTGAAGCTTCGTGTATGTGTGGAATGGGAAGGAATATTTTGTGAAGAATCACTTAAAAACATTTCTCCTACTTCATCTTCTAACAATGTTTGCTTTCCCAAACTCTAGGATATTTGTATAGCAAAGTGCAACAAAGTGATATGGTTGTGCGCATCATATTCTCTTTTTCCTTCACAAGAGGAGCCATGCATAATGGAATTTTGTGAACTTGGGAGGTTTGTCGCTGAAGAAGCAGCAAATGGTGCCCACCTCTTCTCAAACTGAACAACTTTGGGCCTTTTGTGGAAACTGACAGATATTTTTGGAGGAGTTTTGGAATGTCCACAACATGCAAGTGTTATCAGCAAAGATGAAATTTATTTGGGAGGATGGGATTTAGGTCCTAAATAAGGGGATTAATTATTTAATAAGTTCTATAAATTATTAATGTCGCTATTTAAATTGTTAATAGTCATTATTCAGTTGTGCTTTTGAACTTTTTTATATTAGTTTTCTTCTTTAGGACCTAAATGCCCTTTTCCCAATTTATTTTAAACTCAACTTGATGCTTTAATTTTCTTTTCTTTTTTTTGATGGTGGACCTTTGGTCCACGAATCCACCGAGTCCTGGTATCTGGCCGTAACTTGAGCTCCCAGATCTAGTGAACCCGCGAACCAACTAGTCCATGCGTCCCCAATCGAATAGGCCCGAAAGGTAACCACCTCTTTGAGGCGCCTCAAGGGAGAGAGCCCCTAACAGAAATTCTCTACACCTTCTGTTCTCTAGAATCAAAGTCAGGAATAGATTGGTATGGCGCAGATGCCTACCCATCTGTGCCAACTTCTGTTGGTATGCTTTAATTTTCTAATCATAAATAATAGGAAGAATTTCATCTAGGGATTTTAGAAGCCATTTAATTTTAAATCAGTCTTAAAACTTTTTGAAACCTCACTTAAAGATTTAGGGGCAAATTGAAATTAATTTTTCATGATAAATTGACTCAATTACCCTTACTTTTTTAATTAAATATTTGAAAAATATATTTTGGCCATAGGAAGTGGGCCCCATGTGAGAGGTGGCCAGAAAAGATTATTTCTGTTTTTGGGGGAGTAGGGGTTCAAACCCCCCACCCCACAAAGAAGAGGAAGCCTTAACCACTAGGCTAGGCAAATAAATTTATAATAAACTGAAATCTCTACTCACTTACATTATAATGAGCAAATGTCTTATAAATCAAAAACATGTAAAAATGGTCCTGTGAACAAGCCAAATATTTTTATTAACAAGAGAAATTAATTTAAACAACAACAACAACAAATCTCTTACATCCTCTTTAGTTAATTATGCAATACAATATATATATATATATATATATATGTAATAAACTTATATCCCTACCCACTTTCCATTATGATGAACAAGTATCTTACACATCATGAATATATAAAAAGGCCTTGTGGACAAGTCGAATATTTTTATTAACAAGGTAAATTAATTTATTAATGAATAAGATATTTGACTTGTTCACAAGACCTTTCTACTTATTCATGACGTGTAAGACACATGTTAATTATAATGGAAAATGCGTAGGGATATAAGATTATATATATAGATATATATATATATATATATTGTATTTCATAAATTAACTAAAGAGGATGTCAGACATTTGTTGTTGTTGTTATTATTATTTAAATTAATTTATCTTATTAATGAAAATATTTGACTTGTTCACAATGCCTTTCTATATGTTCATAATGTGTAAGACACTTGTTCATCATAATGGAAAATGAGTAGGGATATAAGTTTATTATATGGATAAAGAGAGATATATTGTATTGCATATATGTATATATGATAAAAATTGTATTGCATATATTAACTAAAAAAGATGTAAGACATTTGTTGTCGTCGTTCTTATTATTTAAATTAATTTATCTTGTCAATAAAAATATTCAATTTGTTCACCGGGTCTTTCTACATGTTCGTGATGCGTAACACACTTGTTCATCATAATATAAGTAGGTACGAATTTAAATTTATTTTAAATATATTTGATTGTGTATATATATTAAAGAGGAAGCCCAACCTAGTGGGTTAGGCTTCCTCTTGTTCTTTGGCCCACTCCCCCCCCCCATAAATAATATTTTTTGGCCACGTACGATGGGCCCCATGCTAGAGGCCAACCTATTGTTGGTGGGGTCCAGCGGCGGACCTCTGGAATGGGGCCACCTCTTGTGGCCAAAAAATATTATTAAAATATTTAATTAAAAAAAGCAAGGGCAATTGAGTCATTTCATTATGAAAAATAATTTCAATTTGCCCCTAAGTCCTTAAGTGAGGTTTTAGAAAGTTTTGGGACTAATTTGAAATTAAATGGCTTATGTGATATCTAGATGAAATTCTTCCTAAATAATAAACAAGAATGATCAAAGCTGTTATTTTTAATCTTTTTTTATTATGGGCAAATGACACTTAAATACCATTTAAATTTTCAAAACCCAAAAAGGTTTGTTAACATTTCAAAAAGACACTAAGGTACTATGATCAAATTGGGGGTTTTTTTTTAATTTTTTTATTTTGGTGATGTGAAAAGTAATCCATAAACTAGCGAATTCCATTACTATTCTTGTAAAACGTATTAGTCAACTTGCGAAAAATATCTTCTCTCCTCTGTTTTTCAAATTTGCTGATGTGAAAAGTGATCCATAAACTAACGAATTCCATTACTATTCTTGCAAATCTCAATACTCAACTTGTGAAAATCCCCTCTCTCTCCTATCACGGGCAAATTTCTCTCTCCTATGTCATTATGCGTCAGTCAGTGTCAGTGTCAGTGTCAGATGAACAGTACTGTCAGAGGGAGAGAGAAAAACAGAGACTAAAAAAAACTAGCAAAATCCATTACTCTTTTTGCAAAATCCCATTACTCATCTTGCGAAATCCTACTACTGTTCACATAAGAAAATTTAAAAAATCCAATTTGGTCCATGGTACTTTAGTGTCTTTTTGAAATGTTAACAGACCAATTTGATTTTTACAATTTCAAATGGTATTTAAATGATATTTTCCCTTTTATTATTTCTTGTACAGTTTCTTATTATTTTTATGGATGAATTTTGATAAAGCTTTAACTTATTTTGTTCTGTTTTTTTTTTAAAATTTTTGCCAAATGATTTATTTTACTTCGCCAGATGCAACACTGGGTCAAATATGTGAAATTGATTGGGTTTAGATTTTGAAATTACTCTAATAAAGGTCAAGTTGCCATTTAGATTTTTCAAAGAGATTTGTTTTTCTTTTGTTGATTCTACCTCTTTTTTCCCTGTTAAAAATTGGTATGTTTACATTTTAAATTTAGGCCAAAGGTGCAAATGGAAGTTTTAGACCAGTACATTAAATACTATAATATTTAGGAAAAATTTTAATTGAGGAGCAAGGATCCAAATTAATTTTAATTAAAGTTCAAAACATTATAAAATTTTACTACAAAATTAAAAATAAAAATAAAAATAAATTTTAACTAAAATTAATTTAGACCATTGATCCTCCATCTCTCACTAATATTTATTTAAGTGTAAAAATATACATTTGTTTTCCCTTTTACAAGTCCCACCTGATTAACTTCAGAGCCCTATAATAACATTTCCTCTCTCCTCTCCCTCATCACTTGTCGCCTGTATCATGCGGGAGATCTTATTTCGCTCATGTGTTTGATTGCTAGGATGATTCAGGAAGGTGTGGGCAAAAAGAAAAAGGAAGATTCAGGAAGGAATTTGTGATTCATTTTTTACCGTGGATCTTTCGAAATGGGATCATATAAATGAATTGAGCTTAAATACGCATTCTTCACTTTGTTGCTGGTTGTTTCTATAAGATCCCTGAAATGTAAACTTTGAGGCCTTCCATTTTAGTAGATTTTTCTTAGCAGCCAAACAAGACAGATTTTTTTTTTTTGCCATCACCAAACAAGACAGATGCTCCTTTATTTGGGACCTTGTTTAATTAGGTCGTCTAGTAATTATTTTTTTGTGGGTTTTTTTTGTTTTTCTTTTTGCGCAAATTTTGGAGTGGAACTAGGATCCTCAAGCCCAGTGACCAGTATGAAGATGTTTTGATTTTGCAATCTATTTTGATCCTTCGTTGTTGCATATTTCAGGAGAAGAGAATGTGGGTCCATAGAAGAATGAAGCCACGCAAGCGGCTCTATCACCACTGCTAAAATCAGATTCACCTGGCAACCAAACAAATTAGAGAGAGGAAGCATTCATCATATGAATGTCAGGGATCGAGTTCACTGTCAATGTTTGGCCACTTTGCCCGGTTTCACTGCGTACGCTTCCTTTATTCCTTCAAGTGGGTTTCTATTTAGTTAAGCAAATTCCATCTGTGGTTGGCGCTAGTTTATAGAAAAGTTACGTTAGAATAGTAAGCGGCTATAAATAACTTTACAATAAAAGTAGTGACACGTGGTAAGGGGAAAATAGTTAATGTGTGTCATGCACATACACAGAAAAAAACCACAAAGAAAGCAATAAGATCAGGATGTGATATAAATGATTCGGTATTAGGAAACATTTACACAAAAAGGATTGTGATAGAGATAAGACTGTTGTCGAAAAGTAGAAAACAGTCATCTATATTTTTAAGGAAAAAACAGATGAAATTTCCACAAAAATTCTGATTAAAATAGGACACTCACAATAGAATAAGGTTAAACGCAATAGCATAGAATGGCCAAAAACTTCTTCTAGGTCTGTAAGAATGACGTCAGTGAATTGTAACTCAACAATTCAATTTTTTTCAACAAAATTACAATGACTTTAGTAAAGCCAACAAAGCTTTGAAAGTAAAAAGACATGGAGAACAACATCAATCAAGCATAGTTCTGGCTCAAAGTAGATAGAGAATACAATTAATTCTTTAGTAATGGCAAAGGAAAACAGAGGATGACTAGAGCATCTATGTCATTTCTATCAATGAAAACAACTCTTCCTATGATCGAAGCGGGGTCAACAAATATTATTTGAACCTAAATGTGCAGTGTTGTAAGGAATTAGTCCTTTCCTCACACCCAACTCAATTGATAAAGAATGACTTATATACAACATATGCATCTTTCTTCTTTTATCAAACACATACTTTGTATGTTACTGCTATTTTTGTTATCAGCATTTTTGGGCAAAGCTGCTATCTAAAGTCACTCGTTTAAGAGAACTGCCTCACATCCTTTGAAGAAGTTTTTTTTTTTTTGGTATCCAAAATATGTATATGTATAATGAGAAATTTGAATTAGAACTTTTTTCCCTTAAGATTTATTTTCCCTATATATATACAAGTCATTTTATCAAAATGCTGTGTTAAATGAATGACATGTTAGTAATAGTATAGTAGAGGTTAAATAGTTGTATA
>JBAGKO010219865.1:0-12609 GCA_037177275.1 Acacia concinna
CAGACTTTGGGGCCAACATAACCCCCCTTAATTTTCCTTTCTAAACGCAATGGAACCATTAGAATTGTAAAATTCTATCTCTAACCCCCATTTCCCCTGTTTGGCTAAAACATAGCCCATATATATTAAAAACAGGATTTTTCCGAAATCAACCGATTAAACCTACTCTTGTCCGCTCCTAATTAATATTTAATCATTTCTACACTAGCCACACATGATTTAGAGGAGATTTGGACAGCATAACAGTTAGATTTCATCATTTCCCCAAATGAAAATTCTAAGAAGAATAACCACAGATTCATACCACAATAAGCCATAACAGTAAGCTTATACCGATAGAATTGAGGTTTCAGAAGTTACATATGATTTTTCCCACTTCCTCTATCTAGGGCTGAATGTGTCCTCTCTCTTTTACCTCTGATTTTGTCTTCAAATCCACAAATTAATCGGGGGAAATGGTTAAGAGTGGTTCTAAGTACCAAAAACTACAAGAAATTAGAGTTTTACGATAAACCTCAAGAATCGAAGGTTTGGACTCCTTGCATGCTTGCTCTCCCTCTCTCTCTCCCTCTCTCTCTCTCTCTCTGTTTTCCTCTGGTTCTAGACTGAAAATGGAGCATGGAGAAGGTGAAAGACAACTTTAAAGTTGGTTTATATGTCAAATGACCATTTTGCCCTTGCCTTCTTACAATTTTAGGTTGATGGATAGAATTTTCACCCAACTTTGAAAATTCATAACTAATTGTACTCATGTCTAATTGATGTGATTCTAAAGCCCAAATGTTTCTTATTGAGTCTAGTTTTAGGAAAAATTAATTTCTTGGATCAATTGAAATAATAAAATTCCCAGAAAATTCATTTCTGAACACTGCTCCAGAAATCAGTAAATTCTACTAGGCAAACTTAAAAAATTCATATATCTTAGAATATAAATCCAACTAATTTTGTTGACCTATCAATTTAAAGCTTAGGCTGTCTACTTTCATCCTGTAAAATATCATGAGCTTTGGACATCATTTGTTCATCCAAAATCATATGACAATCTGATTGTCTCCATTTCCTTTCCAGCAATCAATCAAAAACTATTTCAGCTATCTTACTTATACCAAATGTACCATTTTATTCCATCTACAAATGACATTTGGTAATAGAAATTTGGTATGTTACATATTTGAGGTTGCCAATGACTAATTTGACCTTCCTTTAAAATCTATTTGCAACTTTGTCCATTGCACATTATAACAATTTTATCAAATAATTTGCAGAAATTAATCCTTAACATTTCATAAGGATTTTCTTCTTTAATTATCTCCTTTACCTTACAAAGTAATATTCCTAAAATTTTCAGGCCAAAGGAGAATTATTTTTCTTGAATTATTTTAAGAAATTTGGCCTTTAATTCCTAAAACAGCTTTAAAATTATTTAGGCCACTTTTTGGAAAATTAAACCTTTCTATGATTTTCTAAATCCCAAAATAAGATTACATAATAATTCCTTAATCATCTATAGGCCTTTGAAAAATCTTTAGATAATTACTTTTCTTAAAAATCTTACCCGAAATAAGCTTTTGACCATATAATTTATTTTCGAGGCTTTTAAAATTTTGGATAACATCCCTAGACCTTAAATAAGCCTTATAAATCTCTTCTTAAATTTTTTTGGGATATTACATTTATCAAGTGTCCATGATTTTAGGAAGTGAGTAGGTATGAAGATTGGTTTATAGTCATAGATTAAACTAAGGGTTAAGATTAGGGGAGTAAGACGATAATCGAATGATAAAAAATAGGAGGCTTCCCAGCGGTGAAGATGACGGGGATAAAGAAGGGCAAGTTGGAACCCACAGGAGGTAAGTTACAGACGGTTAGAGTGGGTTAATAGGAGTGGTATTTTAGCCCATCTTGATATATATTTTTCCACCTAAATAAATTTTATGGTGGTAGGTGTCCCTCTCTCAAAACTTCATTTTCAAATGATATATTGATTAATTTATATTGATTAATTATTTTTTATTCACATAACTCAGTTATTTGTATAATTTGTGGGCTGATTTTGCGTGCATTTGAATCAATTTATTTTAAGTGATTTTACACTTACAAATTGAGTGTGTAAGATGATTTTTATATCATAAAGCGTAAAACAACTTTTGTTTTCATTTTTGTTTTCAATTGATTATTGAATAAAATAGCGCAAAAACCCCTAAATCAAGCAATACAATTTCTTTTTTGTTGGTTTCAATAAATACCGCCACTTAACCTACTAAATTTGCCATAATATTAAATATTAATATTAAACATTACTCCTCCACGCATTTTCTCAATCATGAAACTCGGCTATAAATGATGTTAGAAAGAAGATAATGTGGGAAATGAAAGGCTAACTAAGTGAAATGATGTAAGAAAGAAGATAATGTGGGAAATGAAAGGCTAACTAGTGACTATAGAAAGAAGTAAAGAGCATCAATTATAATAATGCTTGACAATCGACACCTAATTAATTAATATTCATTGCTAATTTAATCTTAATCTCTACAAGTTGTCACTTAATAAACCCCTTTGACAACTGGATTTTTTTTTTAACAACTTGATTAAGTGACGCATGATACAACCCATTATTATTTGATTTATTCGTCATGCATACTATAGGCGTATTTGTTACAATTGTGGAAGAGAGAAAATTAATAATAGTATTAAATATAAGACCAATTGAATTTTTTAAAGAATTCTAAGAAAACTAATTACATTGCTTTAAAGTAGTTAAACATGTCGTTTTTTTTCAAATTATTTTTTCTAATTTATAAACTAATATATAATATAATGTTGCACTATATATATAATATAATAATAATTACATAACTTATTTATTTTTCTTTACATTTCTAAAAAATGTCAATTGGATCTATTATGGGAGGAAATTACGCTCTCTCTTACATCTATTTCCAATAACCTTATGATGATAATGTTTTGCAGAGCATAAACACAATAAAGAAAAAATAAATTAGAGAATTTGCTTTTGTAGTATTATTTGCATTGATTTGCACAGAAGGTAATGTCTGATATGTGTGTGTGTACATATGTTTATACATACAGGCGTGCTTTGAGGTGTACAGTTGATAAAGACAAATACTGCCGTGACACGTGTATAGTCAAAGTAAAATACATGAGGGCGATGGCTGTACAATTATGCTGTGTTAATACTATTATACATTTATACGTGTTGATACGCTCCAGCGAGTTCAAGGCAACATTGATATAATGTTGGGTAAATGTTATCAGAATAATTTTTTTATTATTAAATAATAAAAAGATGATATTAAATTTTATGATAATTATATTAAAAAAAAGAAAGAGAAGGAGAGAGAACAGAGAAGAGGAAAAAGTGGAGAAAGGAGAGAAAAAAAGCTTCTTCTTCTTTTCCACACATAGATTTTGAACCACAAACCTAGATGTGAGATATTTGACTCTCTTTTTTCTCAAACCAAAATTTAGGCCAAATCAGCTCTTCTTTTTTTTTTCTTTAGTCATCCAAAGAAATAATGCCAGCATTGGCCCAAAAAAAAGTAATAATTCCAGCAAGTTGGTCCTTAGAATAGATAATACCATATTTAATGCTATATTTAAATTGAAAGAAAATTAATAGAGAAAAATTATTAAAAATAGTAAAAAAAATTATTATTTATGGATTTTTTCAAATTTAATATTTATTTTTCTTCTCATTTCTCCTTATTTTTCTTTACATTCAAACATAGCATAAATGATTTTACAATAGTTCTTTCTCTCACAAAGTTGTAGTCTAGAGCTATATGTTTTGCCCAGAAGTGCAAAACTAGCCCCCAAATTGTAACATCTCAAGTTTTAGGTATAGAAACTTCAATTAAAAATAATAAGTCTAAATTAAGTAGAGCACCAAGCCTGATTAAACTATACGTCTCAATTATGTCATAAGGAAAAGACTTAAAATAATTATTATACTACTAGCGTAAATGAACAAAAATACCCTTTATCTTTTTTAAGAAGAGCTATCGGCACCATAAACAAATTTTATGTGCAAAAATATCTATAATGGTTTCAAAATGACCCTAAAATGTCACATCCATTAAATTCCTCTATGTTGACCGTTTGGTCTAATATTTAACCAAATAAAGTGACAGTAAATGAGGAAAAAAATGAGTTATCTTTTTCAACAAGGGCTACTCACACCATAAACAAGTTTTGAATATAAAAATGCCTAGGATGATTTTAAAAGGGCTCTAAAATGATATTGACATTAAATTAGGGGAAAAAGACAAATAAATACCCTCAAAATTTAAAAACCCTAAAAAATGACTCGAATTTGGTAAAGGACAAATGATGTGCATATAATTTATCTGGAATACCAAAATTATTGGCAGGGACTAAAACTAAACTTTGAATTTTAGTCATACCCTGTTCAGTTTTAGTCGCTGCCAACAAATTTGGTATTTCAGATAAATCCTCTACCCATCATTTGTCCTTTATCAAATTTAAATAATCTTTTGTGGGTTTTGAAATTTTGAAGGTATTTATTTATCTTTTTTTTCTTTAAATTAGTCATGTGGCCATTTATTTTGACCTGTGGGCCACACTATTTGTGCAACCGTACTCTACCCAGATTATTCTGACCGCTTGCCATGGACTTCTTCATTCCAATTTTAACCTAGTTGCCTTTTCAATTATAACACACCCTGATTTGCCTTGCCGCGCGCCAGAGATTTCACCTCTTGAGAACCATACTAGTGAGATCTACACTCCATCTAACAGCCACGTATTCCATAAAAACCTTCATCTTCAACCAATTTTATCTTCAACATAGGAATGACTTTTTTTTTTTATCTTCTTTGTTTCTTCCTCCAACAACGCACTAAACTTTTGTTGCCATCAGGTTAAAAAAATGAGAGAGTTCCAAGTCATATGGTCAAAATAACTTATTCCTCCATTCACAATCACACAACATAATTGAAAAATCACTTATTCCGCCCTTCACAATCACACAACATAATTCTTCAGTTTCTTTTATTTGGTTTATTTATTTATAAAAAAAAAACTCAATGACCCAGCAGCAACATTATAGGTAGAAAAGACAGCAGCTTTGCCAAATGCTTCAAATTCTTTCTCAGTTCTTTCCTTACCAACAGATTGCAGAAACATGACGGTGTCAAGAATAGCAGCAAATTTATGGCCATCACTTGCATTTGGTATTTCTGGCATTATTACGTCAATAATAATAAGTTTGCCACCTTTCTTTGGGACTTGGGGAAATTTTTCAGAAGTTGTATGCATTTGTCAGCTGCCCAATTATGAGTTGTAGACTACAACAAAACATACACATTTCCAGTATATCATTATAAAAAGTTTTGGGTTTTATGTGAAGTTATTATGCTGATGAACCATACTGACATTTATCATTATAGCATCACCTTCAGGGACACCTTCGAACATATTTCCTCCATCATGTTTGATTCCTTTGATAAGCCAAGGAAAATCTTGTCAGCACATAAGGAATTGATGGGTCAAATCCGATTGACTAATTGAAGTACTCATACGAGACTGAAACACATAAAATATATCAAAGAGAGAAAGAGACTGCTATGTATAGGGATAGATTATAATGATAATAAGGATAATTGTGGGCTCATATAGGGAGTTTTCCCTTAATGATTCAATAGTTAAATCCATGTTACTGCACTTACATGATACATAGGATAACAAAGAGATTGAGTGAGTCAATTTACACAATAACTCTCAGCAGAGAACTTTCTTCTTCCTCCCTCTAAAAAGAACTCTCTTTCTCTATATACTGTATATGCTATGTTGCTTAATCAAAATCCAGAATTACCTGGGTCTAAAACCCCTTCAGAAATATTACATGTGTCTTGGAACTTAGAAATTTAATTGATTGAAGTAATTAGCATCGAGTTATAGAATTGAAGCCAAGGATAGTTAATTTAATTACCTGGGTAGGATGGGGCATGTTGAACAACATGTGGCAAATCAAAGTTTATGGCTTGAATTGAAGGGTTAGACAATCATTTTGGGAGTCTGGCCAATGCCGCCAGCAACAAGTGTTAATATTTCTTCAAACCCTTTGTATTTCTCAAGGATTAGCTGCATGTGCATGCATGAAAGATCAGCCATTTCCATATGGAAAAGAGTTTCAAACGTTGGATCTTTTTTCATATATTCAAACACGGGCACCCCTTGAACTATCTTGAACAGGTCATCTTCCTCATTCACTATCACTTGCTTAATGTTTTCCCTGAAATTATTATATATTCAAAAGTAAGAAAGAGTAGGGAGAAAGGAGAGAGTTTCCACTTATATAATAACCTCAAAATTGACTTGTCTCCATTGTTAGTTTTTCTCCTTCATGTCTCTTCTTTCATCTTGCTTTTTGAATGATAAGGAATACATTCAAAATCCATAAAACAACTCCATACTCTTTTTCCTTAGCTTAGGCTGAAACTTGGGTATTTCCTACGCCCTTAGAACAACTTCCAAAACCATATCAAAAGATAGGAGAATTAAAGGGAATACAAGCTAAAATTTATCTGGACCGATTACTAGATCGGTGCTGCTCAGTATCCCTTTCTTTTCTCTTGAAAAGATTGCATTTTGAAATGGCTAGAGCTTCCCCAAGGTGCTCACAATTTTTTGCCAAATGAAGGGGGAGGGGGTCTTAAATAAAACAATGTTATGAATGCAATGGAATCATCAAACCAATGAAAATCACACACTATCATGCTCCTAGGGGTCTGGCTGAAACTTTCATTACATGCACAAAATAGAGTTTCCAACTATATCGAGTATAAACATCTTATTCTAGCCTTTCCCTATCTCTAAATCCATAAAATAACTCCATACTCTTTTTCCTTAGCTTAGGCTGAAACTTGAGTACTTCATATGCCTTTAGAACAACCTCTAAAACCATAGAAAAATAGGAGAATTAAAGGGAATACAGATTATAATTTATCTTGGCCGATTATCAAATCGGTGCTACTCAGTATCCCATTCTTTCCTCTTAAAAAGACTGCATTTTGAAATGGCCAGAGCTTTCCCAAGGTGCTCACAATTTTCGGCCAAATGAGGGGGAGGGGGTCTATTTATAGTTGAAGAATGGGACATGGAGGGAATTATGAATTTGTTATAAAACACTTAACCTTTTATGATTGGTCCACATGTCCCTCTTCTAGATGCCAAGTATCCTTCCACATTTTTTCCATATTTTTTTGCCCATTTTAGGCAGAAAATTTCGTGCCCCAAGCCCAATAGGAGTTTGGCCCAATTTCCCTCGATCATTTTCGACCAAACTGGTTAAAATACTTCTGAAATTCTAGTAAATTACCCACTTGGAGAAAAATTCTCAAAATTTACCAATAAATCCCTAAATATTTCAGGAGGATCTTATAAAAATTTCATAATTCTTTGCCACCTACTACTCCCAGAATACATTTTTCTCCGAAAATTTCCTTATAATTGCAATTAACATTTTCAACAATTTTTCTTGCTTTCTTTGGGCCTTCTTATTGGCTCAAAATTATTTAAAAATTCTCTAAAATATCATACTAATTTTCTCCAATCCCGATTCAGAACATTGAGGTCCTTATATATATGAAATAATTAATTTCCCGCCAAAAACTCGGTTCGGCCAAACATATTAAAATATTCCATAAATTCACTAAAAATTCCTCAGACCTCAAATATTCATTTTGAGCCTTATACATTATTTTGGACGTTCTCTACTCTTTTTTGAGATTTTATGGAAATTTTTGAAGCTTTCAGACCTGACTGAAATTCAACCTCTAGCTTTACCAGATTTTTCCTTTTTGCACACATGTCCTTCCTTTAGTTTGACTTCAAAAGTCAAAATATCTCTCTCTCATTTACATACTAAGATCCTTTACTCATCTTGAATCCCTCATCTAGGGAGCTAAAAATATCAGGATGTTACACTATGCATGTTTAGTTGTTCACATTTCCTTATGATTGGCTATCGGTTACTACTAGGATTCTTTTGAATCTCACCCTTTTCTTTGAAAATTTAATTTACCAATTAGAGGAGACAATTCTCGAGGCAAGGACATGGTGACTGGATATTGAGAGTCCGAACCTAGTGAAGAAGAAGAAGAAGACAGAGAAGACTTTTGTTTAAACTAGTTTAGTTTAGTTTTGGATTTTTGCAACACTGTAAATGACCTTGTGAGGATATTGTAATATACCTAAGCACAATATATATATATATCAGTACATACTTATGATATTTCCACTCACCATTTGAATTACGCTCAACTACTCTTATAAATGTTAGATTAGAAAGAGGAGTTTGACAATTGTGGGTCTTCCTCTTCTTATCATCCATATTGTTAGGTACAAGAGGTTTTCCTATCACCACTTTATCTATATTTTCCATATTTTGTTATCATCCTCCTCAACTTCAATTTCTTCATCTAGAACTTCATTGTTACCAATTTCAATAACAGCATGGTCTTCTAACTCTTCACTAAACTTACTTGAGCTTGGCACATCTAGCACCATTTTACCACTTCTCGAAGTAAGTGCCTTGCACTCTTGTTACTTTTATAACACCCATCTTGGGATTTAGAACGGTGTCACTAGGAAGCCCATTTCTTGGTTGTATAGTGTGAAGTGATTTGTCCCATTTATATTTCAAGATTCTTTATTGTCATACCATGAAGAGAAACTATGCTTATTAGGCCTTTTTGACCATTACGAAGTTGTCTCAAAAGTTTATGTCTCAAAATCACTTTCCCTTGGCCTCTATGGTTAAGAGATTCTGATTAGGTCTAGTCTTCCAATATAAGTTAGGGTGGTCCTTTATACCCTTATTGTATGTATTATAATAGAGGTTTCCTCGTGGATATCTCTAATTGTTATTTAAGTAATTCATCAACTACATAGTGTGAAGACAATCATCACAAGACTATGCTTCTCCACATATTTCACAAGAAAGACTTGCAGCATGGATAACATTCACACCTCTAGAAGAATTATTCTCTAACTTCATCTCAAGTTGGTCAAACCTCTTGGCTATTGCCTCAAGTTGCATAGCAATGTATTTAAATCCATGTGAACAACTTGGCTCCTTACATGTTTGATAACATGAATTGAACGTGCTTTTTTAAGTTGTTGCAAGGGGCTCGAGGTGATGTCATCATACAACTGCAATATATCACTAACTCTCATCTTGCCAATTTCACCAATAAAGGCATTGTTGAGCATGTTGGATGTTGGTATATCTAACCTAGCCGTAAAGGCTTCTAACAAAACACAAGTTTTTGGTTGATAGTTAGGGTAACTGCGCCATATTTCCTTCAATCTCTCCCATGCTTCATGAAAGAGTTTATGGGCGCTTGTTGAAAACCTAAAAGTTTAGCTCTTTGAATAGCATGTCTGCTTCATGGAACAAATCTGGCCTTGAACTTGGATGCTTGTTCATCATAAGTACTAATTGAGTTATGAGGTAGAGTGGTAAGGCAAGCTCTCACCTTCTTATCAAATGATATGGAAACGATCGAGTATCAATTTGAGTGCATGAGGAGTCACTCTTTGAAATTTTAAGGTCTCACACCCTTGGACAAAATGTGATATGAGCTAAGAAAATAGATCCTATTCTAACCTTCCCCAACACTATTTTGTACTACCATTTTGATTTCTTCATTTTCCCTCTCTTAAGCCAGACTTTCAGGCCCTTAGTAATATTTCACTAAAGATGCCACAAATGAAGGGAACAAAAATGGGATAAGGTTTTAGATACTCACCTGAGTTTAAGATCAAACTTGCATGTGTGTGATTGTCCCTTCTTCATCCTCTTCCTTCGTGCTCGCGTGTGTGTGTGTTTTCCCCCCTCTTTTGGTTTCTATTTCCAGAGTTTGAATGAAGAATAAGGGAGGCGTGGCTGGAGATTAAATGAGAAGAGGGAGTAATAATATTTCTTTTCTTTTCTTTTTTTGATTTGGTTAAAGTTTATCCCATAAGCTTCAAGTTTTATTCTTGATTGGGCCAATGTCCCCTGAAATCTGATTCCTATCTTCTCGGGCTTGGGATCACCTAATGGGCTTCATATTTTGACCTGAGGTGGGGCCAATTTCATTTTTGGGTTTTTGTTTGTGATTTTATCATTTTACCTTTTCTCTACTAGTGCTATTAACAAATAAATTCGAGAAATTATTCTTGGAAACTTCATAAAACTTTTCGGAATCCATTAACTTCTTTACCTCATAAAAAAAATTTAAAAGAAAAAAATTTTGGACTAAAAATTATTCTCTAAATATCTTTCTTAATTGTTTTGAGAAAATAAGACCTTGATCTCCAAAACTTATACTTTAAAATTAGTTAGACCACTTTTGAATAATTATTTTCTCTTTTATTTCTCTTTTAGACCTCATGAACTAAACCTCTTTATGAATTTTCTAATTTCCCAAAATAATATTTCCTCAATTTTTCTAGACAATCAAATAATTTTAATAATTATTTTCTCTTTTACTTCCTTAAAATTTCACCTAACAATATATTTTTCTGCTAATAATTCAATTTTTGAGGCATTTAAATTTTGAATAATATCTCTAAACATCAAATATTCCTTAAAAATCTCTTTTATACTTTTTGAGACTTCTCTCTCTGATCCTTCCCAGTGCCTAATCGAACCTGTGACTTTGCAGTTAAGAATGGAATCCCCTAATCAGCAAGCCACAAGTCTCAAAGGCCTTTGAAACTTCTCTCTAACTTAAGGTATTTTTCATAATTCAAATATCATCTACTAGTTTCTCTCAATTATACTTTTTGCTCCTGAAGCTCTTACATTATCAACTTTTGGACCAACTTATTTAATAAGTATTCAAAATTCGGGATGTCACACATAATAATTCCTCAAATATCTTGATATTTTGCATCAAGTTTATGCAATTTGTATGGAATATAAATAAGTTAAATAAATTATAGTTAAAATGAAGAAATATAATTGTCAAAAAATTCAACATATATCAAATAAAAATACAATATGCAAGATCAAACGGGCTAGCCTATGAGCTATAAAAGGTTGGCTCTTGATGGGCATAAAGGATTGAATTTAAAAATCTGTTCATCCTAAAAATATGATACTAGTATATGCAATTCTTAATATAATTTATAGTTAACAATGCAATTTATTCTACTAGATAAAAGGAAGCACCTTTTTTATATTTCTGACCTTTAATTTAGGGAAAAAAGACAAATAAATACCTCACAAACATAAAAAATCCTGAGAGATTATTTAAATTTTGAAAATGACAAATGAGAGACAAAAAATTGGTCAGTTTTAATCATTCTCTGTTGAGTTTTAGTTATTCTCTTTTGAACTTTAGTCATTATCTGTTCAGTTTTAATCATTTTCTGTTGAGTTTTTGTCAGAAGCCCTCATTTGTTATTTTCTAAATTTGAATAATCTCTCAAGATTTTTGATGTTTGTGAGGTATTTATTTGTCTTTTTCCCTTTAATTTATCGGGCCAGCCGTTTTGTTGGTTGTAATGCAGAATAAATTCTTTTCCCATAGATGAAAAGATATTCGATACTTTGGAACAGAATGGAACTCATCTTGATCGGTATATATTGTCTTTCATTTGTTTTCGGAAAGTTTGGCATTTATAAGTGGGGCAGGAATTTTATCGTTAACTTTATCAATGGAATTTTATATGCCTAAATTATTGAAATAAATCCATCGCATCTATTATTATTATGAAGAAGACTAATTGTTCGAGAGACTTGTTATTTAAGAGTCTAATTCAATTAGAATTTACCGGCGTTTTATTGTTTGGAATCTAAGAATGAACGCAAATGCACTTTAATAATTGAAAGTTTTAATTAAGTGAAATGACTAAGTCATGTGTAATTAAGCTAAGCTATGCCATTTAAATTTAATGAAAGCTCATTATTTCCTTCCTATTTGGTTTTCATCTGTTGGATAGATTTATTTTGATATGCTTGAACATTGAATGTCTAGGTTTTTATCACTTTTATGTGTTAGTAGCGTTAATTTTTTCAGTTTTAGAATTGATTATGTATCATCATTTTTATGCATAATTATTTTTAGTAGGTTGATGAGGATTTTTTTTTAAAAAAATTATTATTCAACTATCAATAGCCTTGTCGTTCTGGAGTACGAAAATTTTCATAAGAGTGAGAAGCTATAAATTTAATTAATCTCACTTGTTACTTAATGTATTTAATTTTTTTAGTTTTTTATTTTTGGATAAAGTGGCACAAAATATTATATTTTGATGTTATTTCTAATTACATCTAACATCTTGACCCTAAAAAAAGTATATCTAACATCTTAATTTTATTTATGGTGTAGTTTCACACATGATGTTTTATATTTGGTTCAATTGAATTATGAGTGATAGATGCTAACGGCATGAGGCTAGGAGCGGCAGCGGGAGCAAACCTATCACTAATAACAATTTGTCATTGATAAGTCCCAATTTTATTACATATTTTTATATATTTTTATGAGATTTTATTATTATTATTGTGCTTTTATGTTATTATTATGTTAGTTTTGGAATTAAAAAGATATCACGCAAAATAATTACAAAAAG
>JBAGKO010219944.1:0-12605 GCA_037177275.1 Acacia concinna
AAAATTAAACAAAAAATTTGTCTTGAATTTTACAATAATGCCACTGCGTTTGTTTTAACGTCACTTTTTTAAAAAACAGACGTAATTCATAGACGTTATATCTCCTTTTTGTAGTAGTGAATGTACAATTTTATCCTCAATTTATTAGTGTGTTGACTTTATGTTCATTTAGTATTATATATATTAAATATGGATAGGGTTGGAAAGTTGTTGAATTTTATAAAAAAATTAATAAGATTTAACGTTTTTATTAGTGTGTGTGAAAAATGTTGAAAGTGTCCTATATATATAAAATCACGAGAAATATATTTAATTAGTTAAATTATAAATGAAGTGAGAAACCAATTGCACGCATGCATTAAACGGTCTCATTGTAATTTTGGGGTTGGCCTATAAATGACCAAGTTCAAGATGAAGATTTTCTTTTCAGTATAATAATAATAATAATAATAATAATAATAAAGAAAAAGAGTTCCTTAAACTTCCAGAATCCTGAAATCCAGCTCGGGGGATCCTGTGTCATCGCAATGTACCCCACAAGTCGGAAATGGTGCTCAAAGCATGAGCTAGCCGTTAAGCGTCAAGTCCCACGCATTCCAGCACGCTCCCATTCTTTTCCCATTCGCTCACCTACAAAGGACTAATTATAGTACTACTTCCCTTTGCCACTCACACTCACACTCACACTCGCAGCACCGACTCACTCCTTTCCTCGGGCAGAAATGGCTGGATTTCCAGACCTTTCCGATACCGACGAGTCGGCCATCGACGAAATCATCTCTCAAGCCCAAGATGCCTGCGTTTTGGAGCAAGTTTCCGCCATCAACTGCGCTTCCTTCACCGATTCCGTCCTCCCAACTGACCTTGAATCACGATTCCGCAAGCTCAAATCGTTTCCGGTCACTAAAAAGCAGGTTCCGAAGACCTCCGACTATTCGGCGAAGGGAAAAGCAGGGTCTAGTTCTTTTTCTAATGAGAGAACTCCTCAATTTTCACCCTCCAAGGAGGAGGGTGGTAAGATGGGTTTGGACGGGAAGTTACCGTCTGGATCGATGTCGGATCATTCAGATATTTCGAAGGACGAGAAAGTGGAATTCGTGCCGGTGAAAGATAAATCTAAACACGGTTCGGTTTCTTCTGCTTCTGATTCTTCAAATTCTTCGGAGGAAAGTTCCATGTCGTCGCTGTTCAAACCAACACAATTTGAAAAAAAGGGTTCGAAACAAAAATCAAAAGCTGTGTCGCAGTCTTTTCCTCGGAGCTCATCAAATTCGCTGATGGATCGTTCGCCATCTCCTCCCCGAAAGGCTGGTTGTTTCTGGTGCTCTCCGAAGAAGGATTCTAAGAAGAAAAGCAAGGAAAATTGGGATCCAGCGAGTATTTTAGGATGGGACAAAAACGATGAATTTTTGTCTGATATAGGCGGTTTCTCGAGTAAGCACCAGCAGAAAATGCTGAAGAAGGCTATTAAGGAAGAACAGAAGATAAACCGCGAGGCTGAGAAAATCGTCCAGTGGGCTAAGCAGGCATCAGCGAGGATGAGCGCTCCGGCCATCGATGATGATCTAAGTGATGATTAGACTACAGATAAGTACATAACGGTTATACACTCATACTGGCCAGTTATTCTACAGATGCTTGCATACATATGTTACCTATCAAATTTATACAATAGAGACTAATGCTTGCTCTTGTAGTTGTCTATAAATATACTAGGGCGTTTTGGGATTTGATTTTGAAAAGGTGATCATAATACTTACATTATGCTTAAACAGACATGGTTGTATCCTCTCAATGTTTTACTGTATATTGCAGATTGCCACAAGTGTAAGCAGTACTATATCCTAAACTCTTCAACTTTGATGTAATTTCACCACTTTGTCATCTTCCCATTTTGTTTTACTGAATTCGGTGGTTTTTTTTAGGTATTTCATCTTGATATGTAAATAGGGTTAAGCAAATCAACTTTCGGATCTGGTTTTTTGTTGAAATTGAGAATGTATCTATGAAATTGCTGTCTAGAGAGAGTTCCATTAAATGTTGACCCTTTGGTCTTATGACATCATTGGAAGGAATTTTTTGTGTCTAAGAAATGTCTTTGAAGCAGTCGCAGAGCGTTGATATCCCTGGGAAATGGAAAGTACTCCATGTGATTACAGAGGACCACTTTTTTTTTTCCTTGGGCCAACACTATTGGAAGCAATTTTTTTGTGTCTAAGAAATGTCTTTGAAGCAGTCACAGAGCGTTGTTGTCACAGAGAAATGGAAAGCACTCCATGTGATTACAGAGGACCACTTTTTTTTTTTTGGCCAACACCATTGGAAGCAATTTTTTGTGTCTAAGAAATGTCTTTGAAGCAGTCACAGAGCGTTTTTATCACAGAGAAATGGAAAGCACTCCATGTGATTACAGAGGACTACTGTTTTTTTTTTCCCAACACCACTGATTTTATTATTTAGTTAGTTATGTGATTGTTTTAAATAACTTATTTATGGGTAATAAGATCTTATTTACGGAGTATGAAATAAGTATGTGAGAGGAGTTTTTTTTATATTTTATGCATAGGGTTTTATTTATTTTAAATAAGTCATACCAAACACCTCAATCGATCCTCATGATCCCATTCACCATTCGCCTCATAATTTGACTGCGCGTTTCTTATTTCTTGTTTATACTCATCCCCTTAATGCCAGTACTACTTTTATAACTTATTTTGTTTTTGGTCCCTCTACTTTTAGAACTTGTTGGATACACACACATATACCCACCGGCCACCCATATATATATATATCAAATGTAAATTTTATATTTGGAATTTGTAATTTTACTGTAATTAAATAATTTATTTTGTTTCTTTAATCTCCTCAAATTAGTCAACTAGCTCTTGTACTCCATTGAGGTCATAACAGCACTCAAATTCTATTTATAAGTCCATTTTGACAAACAATTTTAGTATTCATTATAAACCAAGTTTAAGGGTAATAATGCAATTTTTACCATTTTGCCAATATTGATTGCAATAAACAAAAGAATTTATTCGTGTTGTCTCTTGGAACAATTCATAAATGAGGCCAAAATTAAAAGTTTAGCCAATAATTAATGAGTTAAATAAGTCTTCTTAGTATGTGAGAGTTAATTAATTTAGACATATAAATAGGAGGAGAGTGATATGTGACACTTAACTAATTTATTACATAAACAAAAAGTGACAATTGACTCATTGAATATGATTTTTTTTTTCTTTCACCCCTACTAAAAGATGTATTTAAAAATTTAATGATCGTGTAAAATTGAAAATGAGAATTAATTATCGAGACAAAATTAAAAATGCGCATAAATTATTTTATGAGTGACTTATATTTTAAACTAGACTATTTTTTTTATTAGCTCCCTATATTGTAGATGGGAGAAGGTATGTATTGAAGAAATAAAAAGAAATAAAAATTATGAGAAGATACAATAACAGAACTAAACAAGCTCAACATTATAAAAATATTTTCCCATTTACTGTTGAAAATATGATCAACAATGGTATTAGCCCACTTTAGAATGATCATGAAAATACAGGATTTTTTTGACAACTAATAAACTACATGGACCAAATTGATAACGGAAGGTTTAGGGATCTAAATTGTTATTTTCTTTAATTATCATGGCCTAATTTATGCCTTACCGTGAGTTCGGATCTCAGCTTCCTTCCCCGAAATAAAAGCCTGCGGCTGTGTCGGTATACACAAACTTAGGAATAAACTAATCAAGAAAATCCCAGTTGGTAAATTAATGTGTCCCTTAAACATACTAATGTCATGAGTTTGAATTATGTCATGTGCATGAAAAAGACTTTGTTGGGAGAAGTAAAGCACACTACGATGATCTATGCGCCCTGCAAAAATTAGTCTCTAGCTATTAGTTGGAGGATGCTGCCTAAATTTGGCCAGAACTTAGAAATCAATTAAACTATATACTATATATACACATATATTATAAATAACTATATACACAAGTATCTTATATTTAGTTTTACTAAGTCAAATTTAAATACTTACAAGGGTTAAGGGGTATTTTTATTATGGAAGTTTTTATTTAGGGGCAATTTTACTCTTGAAGCTTTTTCATTGAGGAGGGCAATTTTGTCTCAAAAGTTTTAAAAAGGGAGCAATTTTGCCGTAATAGTCAAATTCGTTAATTTTAACTATTAATTAATTAAATATATTGAGTTAATAGTCTACATGCCACCACATTATTTTTTTAAGATGCAAATTTGCACCGAAAGTCTCACATCTAACTTCAATAAAAAATTTTATGGCATTATGGAATTTAATGGTAAATTTGCATCTCAACATAAATGATATGGATAACATGTGAATTGTCAGCTCAACATATTTGGTCAACTAGATATTAAAATTAATGAAGTTAACGGCCAGGATAAAATTGCTCCATTTATAAAACTTCTGGGATAAAATTGCCCCCCAAAAAACTTCTGAGGCAAAATCGCTCATGGATGAAAAATTTCAGGACAAAAATGCATTTAACCCTACTTGCAATACTTAGTTCAAGTTCTTAATATTCATTATGCTAATTTCTTTAATCACACATGATCATATGTTATACATATTTTTTAAAATATTATTATTTATCAATAAATTTACATGATGATAAATAGGATGCATAGCCTGCTATTGTAAAGCTTAACATAATAAATATGAAAGGTCTACTTAAGTTTTTTCCCTCCAAATGTTATCAATTTCAATTAGGAACAATTTCCTTAAAAGCATTTTTTACGTGCACACAGACTCGAATTCGAAGTTCAAACTACGACATCATATTTATGTAGTAGCCATGAGCTCATATTAACACCAGTTGGTTACTTACCTATATACACCACTGCACAGATTACTTAAATTTACTTAATTAGCGGAACTTTTGTGTGTGTGTGTGTGTTTTTTTTTAATATTTTTGAGTTAACATAATTTTTAATCCCTCACATTTATTTTAATTTTAGTTTTGGTCCCTCAAAATTCTTTTACTTAAAGCATTAGTCTCTGTTATTAAATAAAAATCTGGACCACTTTATTTATTGAGGGCTCAAAATTAAAATGAAGATAAATTTGAGGGATTAAAGATTATATTAATATTTTCTTTTTACTTAAAATTTGCATATTGGTACTTCAAAAAGTTCAAATCCAAATAACTATATAATCCTTCAGATGGCCTTGTGCATCTTTTCGCAGTAATAACTGAAACGGAAAATCTCATCCAACGTGCCATCAAGATTTGATTTAGTTTATTGGATATTTAATGTAATGGAATAATTCTCCACTTCAAATATTCTCACACGCTTGTATGAAGAAAGTATAATCGATACTAGGCCCCAGTAAATGATTGGCCATTAAAAGAAAATCAATGCCTATTATCTACCTCAAGTGTCATTAACAAAAAAGTTTTACACAATAATGTTTGCCACTAAACTTCGGGTCTAAAAAGAACATGAAATTCATTTGGTACAAGATTGACCACATAAACTTTTCCTTAAGACATCGCATAAAGTGCGCAAAACACTTTACTCATGGACCAATTGGTAGCTTCTAAATTTCAAACACTTTAAATAATATTATGGTTTCAGGTAAAAAAAAAAATTAATCGGGTGCAACTTCTCACATCTTGATCCATCAATATAAATCCAAACAAATATTCCGTTTTAAAGACTTAAATCTGTGGCAGACGCGAAGCAATCTTTTTTTTCCCCCCTTTTTAATTAACGAAGCAATCTATTCAATTACAGGATTAAAAAAAAAGTAACGTAAATATCACGAAAATCTCAAAAGCAGCAAAGACTGACTCACCAAATTAAATTACGTACATCATCAACATTTATCTGTAACGTTTGTTTTGATCAAATCATCAAAATACTCTCTCTCTTTTTATTATCTTCAACAAAATGGCCTTCTCTGCTTTATCCTTCACTATATTCATCATCATCCTTCATCTCCTTATTTCTGCTACTTCTTCTGGCTTTACTGTTAATCTCATACATCGTGATTCTCCTCCTTCTCCATTCTACAATCCCTCAAAGACCCATTTTAATCGCTGGCGCGATGCTTTTGAACGCTCACTTAACCGTGTCAACCACTTCAAGTCGGTACTTTCATCCCCAGAAAGCAAAATCCAGGCAGAGACTATGTCAGGTGGTCGAAAATTCATCGTGAACATGTCCATAGGAACACCACCTTTAGAGGTCCTAGGGATTATGGACACTGTTTGGAAAGCACAAAATGTTTCAAACAAGACCTTCCTATCTTTGATTCTAGTAAATCCTCCACTTACAAAAAAAGTCACTTGCAAATCTCGTTCTTGTCTAGCCCTAGATAGGCCTCCTGCACAGTGTGTCGGCAAACACAAAACCTGTGTTTACAACTATTCTTATGCAGATGGGTCCTACACTACTGGATATTTATCCTCTGAAACATTCACGTTTGGCATCGAAACCAAAGTTGCAGTCAAAAACGTTGTTTTCGGATGTGGACATGTTAATCCTGGCTGATTTGATGCGTCTGAGACTGGTGTTATAGGTCTAGGAGGTGGAAAACTATCGTTTATTTCTTAGTTAGATGAGTCTGTGGTTTAGTTCCTTGGAATCCAATGACCTCGAACACCTCCAGCCATGTCTCTACTGGCAAAATGAGCTTCGGGGACGACGATGCTGTGGCGTCTGGTTCAGGTTTAGTGACGTCTCCTTTAGTAGAAAGAGATCAAAGCACCTACTGCCGTACAAATTGTTGGTGGCATCTCTTGCAAAAACACAACAATCAAATAGTTTGAGTCTGTGTTCTTAAGAGATTAAAAACCCTGGTAAATTAGGAAGAGAGACTCTCCAAGATAAAATAAACTTTTAATACATAAAGTAAAGTGACAGAATTGCAGGAAAATAATTGTGGAACTTAGAAGAAAGGGAGAGAGGAGAGAGGCTTGGGCTAGAGCTCGATATCATTTAGCCTTAGAGCTCTTTGATCTGAATCCGTCCATGATCTTTTATAGGCAAAAATCCATATGACCGTTGAGCAGCAATAATGACCATTAAAGACAGTTTAATGATAATTAAAATGACAGTTATAAAACAAGAATTAATTATAATAAAATTTTTTAATTGTCATTAAAACTATTAATTAAAATTCTAATGGTCATCTCCAAAGGTCAATTCGAAGATTCCTCTTATCAGCCTTTTTACTAACTCAAACTTATATTTAATTGTATACTAGGTTTTCCTAATTTTGAGTTATATGAGACTTCTTTCTTTGACACACCTACTCACAATCCCACAATCCCCCACATGTGTTAAAGGAAGCTCCTAGCCTCATTAGTTGAGTTACACACATGGGTATAACCATTGTATATGGTGGTCCTTTAGACTATGAACTAGACCTAGGCTAATAACACTTAGTACATAGAGATGCCAGTGGTCCTATAGACTATGAACCAACAACTCTAGTTGTATACTAGAGGCATTAAGAGTCAGATTATACCCTCACATTTCCCACTGTTAATGCGGTTTTGCATATTAAAATGGCCATGCGTGTGTCCTAGTATTTAATGAATGCTCTAGAGATCTCGCCATGATCTCATAGGATCGGCCCCACTCCACATTCATACAGGTGATTTCATGAAATGTACCTGCAATGAATACATCATCCTGTAGGATTATGAAATCATTAAGAGCTTTTGTTCAACCTGACCAAAATGCATCCTAGCACTTTCCATGCCATAGGAAGGGACTAATATTATTTTTTGGTGCTAGCAAAACTAACAAATGACTTGTTCTTACTGATTGAACTTCCTTCATGGGATCAACAATTATAGAGGTTGGGTTGCCATCGTTGTTATTTTCAAATTGGCTCTAGTTCCTTTCCCCTCGACTAATTTAACTCTTCCCGGGGTTTAGTTAACGGATCTGTAGGTCAACTTTTCAACCTCACAAAATCAATTGAGATAACTCTACAATTCTTAAGCTAGCTTATTCACATAATATCTCAAACGATTTACACTTGTGCCATTGTTCTTTTACAATGGTCATTACATTTGGCAATTACACATCATCGATACTAAGTGCCAGTTTCACGCCAAAAATATTTTGCTTAGTTTTTAATAAATTAGTCTTAAATTGCAGCTATCTTCAGAATAATAAATTCTGGCTCACACAATATTTTAATTTTAACTATGAGTGGATTTTCTTGTATAAAACTGAAATTCAGTTAATGTCCATATATCTCATATGGAAATCCACTATATATGAAACCAATATTTATGATATCCTTTAAAAATTTCACTCTTTTCATAAGAGTTAATATATGCTCATTCTCCATATAGCATATACCAGTTATATCTCAAAAAGATTATCACATTTGAATGCAACAAATTATCAACAATTTGTGCATACCCAAATTAAGCTAAATTGGCTTAAAAACTATGTTAGAATCATACGAAATATTCATTATAGTTTTTTTTAAAACCAAAATCTCAAAACATTTCTCCATATAATATACAATTAATATTCCTTATGATTTCAACACCCAAAATCACATTTGCTTTACACATGCTTTAATATTCAATTTTGAAGCCACAATATAAAACATGCTATTTGCATTAGAAATTCAATGTTCACAATAGCCATGCATATATATATGCCACTATAAATATATTCCCACAAAATCATGAAACTTAAACACATTTATCTCCACACTAGATAAATGAAAAATGTATGCCACACAATTAGTTTATAAAATTTTCTCTCAAGAGCAATTAAAAAACCTCCACTTAATTTTGAAACACAACTTGGCATTTATCAAATGAGGCTAGAAACATTTTTCCAACTTTGAAATAAGCATATTTTATAAGGTACCCCATATATTTGGTATCCCCACACTTTTAACTCCTCATTTAAATTTAAAAGATATATACATATTTTATCTAATGATTCTAATTAAATTAGAATCTAACCACAATCCACATCCATTCCAATTTAATTAGAATCTCAAACTGTATAATCCCCTTCTATTCTAATTTAAATTAGAATTTCACAAGATAATCTTTAATAAAACTTATCACTTAAGCTCATAAATATATCTAATTTCACAAAGTATCACAAAATTGTAAATCCTTAGTTTGTTTTCCAAATCAAACTTTAAGAATTATCACATATACATGGCCCATTCACATATTTAAGTATATTCTCTAAGATTGCTATAACAATAACAACACAGAGGCAATAATTATTATATTTAACACATCACGGCTCAACATGAACCCAATATATAGGCTTCAAATAAAATGTTTCTATAATCACCTCAACTAATTCAAAACAAGATGAATTCTTATTCAAGTAAAGAATAATCAATTTCCTTTCTGAAAACAAAACTCATTAAAACATAAGCAAGCCACTTGCCTAATACCTATACTAATTAAGAACCAGGAAAGGAAACACATGGATATATAATTAACATTAAGAAACTCATCTAGAACCAAATTAAATGGTATATTTATGGGCATTGTTAATGCTCTTACTATGAGGTTGCCGTATTACAGATGGCATATTAAATGTTATAACCGTTATAGTTCGAGTAACGATGGAAGGTTATAAAATATTATTCACTGTGAAGAATTAAACCCACCAACGAAAATAGTACATAATAACACAATCAATGATAATAAGCAATCATTGAATTAAGTATCAATGCACAAGGATTCACCATTGTTTTTTATATAAATAAAAAAACTTGATAAATCTTTTGAAATATTTCTAATTAAATGCCCCTTTTCTTTTTGAAAACTGCCACAATTACAACACAACAATGATATTCGTATCTTGTTTATGTAACCACTATTTACAATAGGAATTTCTCTATATATATTTTCCAGCCACATTGAAAAAATAAACCGACAACATTTATTCTAATAATAAAGTAATAGTTTTGAAAATTAAACACATATTAATGTGTATAACCATGGTAACATGTAACAAGAAAATTAGCAACTAATGTAGGGAAATTTGGTAACTATCAATTACAATAATATATTGATAAATAATAAAACCTCAACAGAAATAAATTCACTGAAATCACCTACTATAAATTATTAAATGATATATTGAAATATTATTTCTCCAAATGTTATATTCTTTAACAAATAGAGGGTAATCTACATAAATTCTCTACTCTTCAAAAACCTATTTTGTTTATAATATTTTCCATGAACTCCTTTGTTCGTGTGCTCTCATGCACGGAACATTTTATGTGTTCAACATCTTATTCTAGAATGTCTCTATGATATTTGATTATTTACTCCACAATCAAAATTTAAACACAATTCATGAATTATTCTAAAATTTCACATGCGACAAATCAATAAGAAAGGTAGAGTCTGGAAATAAACTTATCTAGTTTCCTTTCCATCTAATCAATCAAGTGCGTTGGAGAAAAACCATAGTATTGTACTGACAAAGTTAACAAGAAATATCTCCTAAAATTGTTGGCGTCAGCACCTTACACTGTACATATTCTTGATAGCAGTACCTGTAAAACTACAATTAACAAATAGTTTGAGTCATGCCTAAAGGCACTATCCTTATGAGATATTCCACAACCCCTTAGTAAATTAGAAAGCGGCACTCCCCAGGATAAAATAAACCCTTTTTACATAAAGTAGGGTGACAGAATTACAGGAAGATAACATTATAACTCAAAATAAAGAAGTGAGAGGAAAGGAGCTCGAGGTAGAGTTTGGTGTCATATGACCTCAGAGCATTGTGACCTTACTCCTAACATTGCCTTTTATAGACAAAAATTCATGTGACCATTGAGTAGCAATAATGACCACTAAAGATAGTTTAATGACAATTAAAATAATAGTTACAAAAGAAGAATTAATTGTAATAAAACATTTTAATTGTCATTAAAACTAGTAATTAAAATTCCAACGGCCAATTCGAGGACTCATCTCATCAGCCTTTTACTAACTCAAGCACATATTCAATGGTATACTAGGGTATTCTCAGTCTTGAGTTATATGGGACTTCTTCCTTTGACACACGCACAATAACTACAACAATTTTCAGAGGTCAATGCTAGCAGAAGCATTCATCTCCTTCCTCATGTTCGTCTCCTTCCATTTGCAGAAGCAGAAGCGTACACAAGCAGACTCTCATACCTGATGTAAGGAGAATTGATTGATCATGATCAGCGACGAACAGTGGCAATAGCAGAAGCAAAGGAGAAGAAGAGTAACCAAACTAAAAGCATCATTATTTTAGAAGAACAATAACTTTGCAATGTAAGGGCGTCATTATTTATGAACTTTACTACTAACTCTTCATGATGAGGATGAAGAAGAGTAACCAAACTAAAAGCCCACCAATTAGCAAAATTGAAACAAAGCAAGGAAGATGATGGACTGTTAATAGCCTCGCATGTCAGTTGTTTGGTTCTATAGCTACAGCATTTTTTTTATATAACAAGTTGTTAGCCTTTCCTGCATATGTTTTAAATAGTGTCATTTAATTTTAGTATTAATATTGTGGGGTAGTTGCAGCAAAGAAATGCATTGAAAATGATAATTAGGGTTAGCTGCTTATTGTAGATAGATGGGGTGATTTATTTTCATAAAAAAATTATATACAAGTGGTAGTATGTGAGATCAATTCCTATATTTCTAGTATATTAGCATTAGGTTCAAAGATTCTTTTCGCTGAGTGAGGACAACTATATTAAAAAACTAAATAAATCTTGGATTAGAATAAATGTATGTTGGTTATTTATTAATTTACGTTGGCCACAATAATCTATTTTGTTTAACTTGGACATATATTTTGATACATTCGTTTTATTTCTTAATTGTAGACACCACTTGATCAATGACAATCCATCACTTGAAGCATTTAATTTGAGCCAAACATATAATATAGGGAATTAAAATGGTAATGATAGTGGAAGAAAACAATTCAATCACTTTTATTGAAATTTTTTTTTAACATAGCATTGTCTCATTGTAAGTCAATTGAAAGTTACGTGATTTTCACTGTATATATCAACATTATTTACAAATACATGTTCAACGATTGACTTATATCCTCTAACATGAAGTTTTCATGTTAGGTTATTTTGTCTAGCTCTTTTGTACAATTTATGACTTCTTTTGGGCTAGTCTCTTTTTGGTCAAGCAAGTTCATCATTTTGTTCTTCAATCATATTTATATCTTTTCAATTGATGTGATATAAGCTGGCTTTGTTTTTTTGTCAAGCTTGCTCTTTTGTCAAGAAATCAAGTGGAAAGAAAGTCAAAAAACAATGCATGTTATGTTATTTGCTTATATATGTATAGCAATAAATGGATTATCAGCTACAACAATAAAATTGTAGAAATATGATTGACAATGAGCAATATGTCAGCATCAGCTAAGATTCTCAACTACAACAACAAGAACATTTTTTCCTAGATCAATCACTTGTTTTGTTATGCATAAAAGAGGAAGGGAGTAACTCTAACATCCTAAATTTTATTTTAGGATTTAAGTAAAATTAAGGGACAATTAATTGTGATAAAATGATTTGTTTAAAAT